>LKTO01000309.1:0-61548 GCA_001399465.1 Hymenoscyphus scutula | reverse complement strand
GCCTAGAACTAGCCCTAGACTCTCCTTTCTGGTCTTCGGCCAGAAAGTGCTGGATCTGCCTCGACAACCTTGAAGCTACACTACAGTTGACCTACCGGTCCTGTGGCACCTCGCAAGAAACCTTTAACAAGGTCAACGAATTATCTCAGTCTTACCCTGGGAGAATACAGACAAGGTGGTGCCCTAGCCACATAGGTATCCTTGGCAATGAGATTGCGGATAAAGCTGCAGGAAAAGCAGCGCGGATACTCCCCCCTGGTCCCCCCTCTCTACTCTGTACAGCCACGCTTAAAAGAGAAGTAAAGGAGCTAGGGGTCGCGCTTGCGAAGAAGCTCTGGAGCACTACACTTCCAGGTCTTTATAAAGATCTAGGGCTCTTCAACTGGTCCTTGAAACCCCGGTCTCTCCAGCTACCTAGGGAGGTCCTAGCTCGCTTAATTGCTGCTCGTTCTGGACACGGAGACTTTACTGCCTACCATCTTCGCTTCTTTCACCTCGACGCGCTACTCAATTCAGGGAACTGTAAGTGTAGGAAGGCCAAGACCCAGTTCCACCTACTCTTTTGCAAGCTTGCAAACAGCAAAGCACCTAAGCTATTAGCAAAGGCTGAGAAGAACCCTCAACTACTCTTTGGATCTCACTGCGAGGAGCTGTTTAGCCAGGTCTACTTTAAGACCGGATTCTACACTAAAATCTGCGTCTCTAGATAGACAGGCCTTCTTTTATTCTTTTATTCTTCTTTTCTTTTTCCTTTTATTTTCTTTGTTTATACTCTAGTTCTAGAACTAATTAAGGATAAGAGCTGTTCCGAAAGTGGAGCTTCTCTTTAAACTGTCTCTTGTAAATTAGCTCTTTCCGTTTACACCCCCTGTAGCCTAGGGCACCCCTCTAGCGTCATTTGCTCTATTTTAGGACTCTTTAGGACCTAGCCTACGCGAGCTAGAATCCGCTTAACGTTAAATAGTAATAAATAAATAAATAAATAAATATAGGATCTTATTATATTAGTACTAATTATATAATAGAGTTCTTATATAATAGAGTCCTTAGAGGCTATTAGAGTCCTTAATGTTTAGGACTCCCTTTAAGCGAGAGACTCTAATAGAGAACGAAGGTTCTATATAAGACTAGTATGTCTACTATTAGATAGAAGCTTTATACTTAACTTAATATTATATTATTATTACTACCTTAATAGCTTTATAGTTATATAACGAGTTTACCTCTAAGTAAACATCTAGTCTACGATTAAACCTCTTTATAAGTAATAAACTCTAGCGATACTTAGTTACCTTAGTTAGTTAGTTTAAGAATTGTTATACTTATTCTAGATACTATACTTAGCTTTAGTATTTTCAACTAGTTAAAACTAGTTACTAATTATTATAGAATCTTCTTACTTTACTCTCTAATAGTTCTTAGCTCGATTGAAGCTTATTTTTAGCTTATCTAAGCGTATTATAAATCTCCTAGTCTAGTTCTTACTAACCTTCTCTCTACTCTACACCTCTAGTAGTTTATTTACTATATCTTCTACCTCTACTAGTCTAGGAGAAAACTCTTGTAAATGTCGAGGATATATTAGATAATAGTACTCTCTTTAGCTAGGGTAAGCTTCTAGTAGTTAGACTAGTAATCGTGTTATAGTTATATTCTATTCGCGCGTCTTTATAGAGTTTTAGTAGTAATATTAAAAGCTATAGTACTCTACTTAGAGGTTTTAAACTAGCTATCTTAAAAGGCCTATAATATAAGAGTAAGCTTATCTTTCTTCTAAGTAGATTACGTGTTTTTTAGTTAAGATATAACGTGTTAAAGGTTTATTATAGTTACTAAGATATTTCGCGAATACTCGATAGTCACGAATATTCGATAGTTAAACACGTTAAGTAAAATACTAGATTAAATAAATATTTAAAAATAGATAGTAGAGAAGTATATATTTTAAGTTAAATAATATCTCTTTCTATATTCGATCTCTAGACTATCTATATCTTTATAACTAATAGATTAATCTAGATAAATCTAGATACTAGAATAATATAAAAGTCTCTAGAAAATAAGACTACTAGAAGATTAAGTAACTTTTAGTAGCGAGAATTTAGTCTTTAGATAGCGGTTACTATATTAAATTATAATTTATTATAATTTATAAGTAAGGTAATTACTAAGATAGAGAGTGTCTTATATATAAAGAAGAGAGAATAGTATAAAGAGAGTCTTAGAAGTATTATTTTATCTAGTATTATAAGATTACTACTATTTAAATTAGAGTATTAATTAATTATACTATTATATATATAATAGAATCGAATTATTAGTTACTCTTATAGAGTATATAATATAGTTAGTCTAAGTAGATATAAAATATAGAACGAGATATTACTAGAATAACTTATTCGTATATAATTTATCGAGAAAGTTATCGAGATATATCTAAAGAAAGCTATATCTCTCGATATATCTCTATATCTAGAGTAGAGAGTAGAGCTCGATATATAGATAGACTATCTATAGATCTATCTATAGATAATATCGCTCTAGAACTATCTAGAGTAAGATAAAGATAGAATAGATTTTTCTAGAGAAATTTACTCTAGAATATAGAATATCTAGACTTTATATAAGTATAGAGTAAAAAAGAGTAAATTTAGCTATATATAAATAAAACTTACTTAAATTTAGTATTTTTAGACTTTTCGATTTTTAAAAGTAAAACTAATTTTCTCTTTAGAACTAGTATATCTTATTATAAAGTACTTTCTTAATTTTCTTTATTCTTAGCTTTATAGATATATAATCTAGTATAAAGAACTATCTTCGATTAATACTCGCTTCTTTATAATAATATTACTACTAATATAGAGTAATTATATTACTTTCTAAGCTTTAATATAATTAGAGTCTAAGTATTAAAAACGTAGTACTTAGAGTTTATATAATATCTAGATTATTATTTTTATACTCTAAAGTTATATAAAAGTTATCTTTCTAGATATCTATAGATATATCTATAGATACTAGCTCTACTCGAGATAAATTTTAGAACCTCTTCTAAATAGAATAGATATATCTACTATATATATCTAGATGTTCTATAGAATTCTAGATATTAAGCTCTAGTAGAGAGAACTAATTATTACTTTTAGAATATTCTTCTCTATTACTTTTATAGAATTAATAACTTCTTTATATATATTACTCTACTAAGAAGATAAGAGAGAGTTACTTACTTTTAAAATTACTTAATATATCTCTTACTTCTATAAAGCGATACTTAACTCTAATAATATCTACTTTATATAGTTAGTAGATATCTAAAGAGGTTTAGTATTTATTCTTTACTATAGATAACTAGAACGAATTATTAACCTTAGAAAAAATCGTAGAGTTTTATATTATAATAAAAAGAGACTAGATTAATTACTTTCTAGTATATAAGTCTTATAACTACCTTTATATCTTTTTCTAGTTTTAATACTATAACGAAAAATTAAAGAGATTAAGATAGTATAAAGAACTCTTAAAGATAAGATTTAAATAGTCTCGAGATATATAGTACTAAACGAAAAGTCTAAGCTACTTATTCTTTTTATACTAAAACTTATCTATAATATCTAATAATAAAATATAAAAGATATATATTTTACTAAGTTATTTTTAATAAAATCTATTAAATTTAGTATTTTCTTTCTTTCTATATATTAGAATTAAGATATAAAATATAAAGTAATATATTTTATAAGCGAGCTAGCTACCTAAGCGAGTTAGCTACTTTAAAACTTATATAAAAAACGTCTATATATAACTATATACTTTATATATTTATTAATAAAAACTTCTAAATTAAAATCTTATTAAAGAAATAAAGGTTTAATATTATAAAAATATTAATTTTAAGTTATTACTATTTTCAATTAATAGTTCGCTTAATAAGACCTCTATATTTATAAACTATTTTTTCTTTTTTAAATAATACTTTAATATAAGATAATTAATACTTAAAAACTAAGAATAAAAAGTAATTCTATAATAATAAATTTAAAAATTTAATTTTAGATACTTTTATTAATAAATATATAAAGTATATAGTTATATATAAATATTTTTTATATAAGTTTTAAAGTAGCTAACTCGCTTAGATAGCTAGCTCGCTTATAAAACACGTTATAATATAGTTTATTAGAACTCTATATATATTAGAACTCTATATACTCTAAAACCTATATAAAAAGCTAAAATTAAAGTTTTAGTTTTATTACTATATAAATAAGTAAAAGATAAAATTTTAGACGTTTACTAATTATAGTTAATAATTCGCTTAAAATTATCTCTATATTTATAATTTATTTTTGATTTCTTTAATAACTAAGTAATTATAATTAGTATATATCTAAAACTCTATATTATATTTCTTTATATACTACTAAATCTATATTTTTAATTTTAGCTTTTTTTATTAATAGAATAAAAAGTTAGAGCTACTTACTAAGTAGCTTTTTATATAGGTTTTAGAGTATATAGAGTTCTAATAAACTACGTTAGAATAAACTATCTATAAAGTAGAGTATTTTCGAAAAAGTAGTATTTTATACTAAAAAATACTTAATTATACTTCTAAAAATAGTATACTTATAATATCGCGATAACTACTAAAAAGAATTAAGTTTATAATATAATATACTAATATAGAAAGGTTTAGAAGATAGTTAATTTTAAGTATATAAGAGAAATAAAAGTTTAAGTAATTATATAAAGAATTATAGATTCTTATAAACTAGAGAAATTATCGATTTTTAGTAGAGTTTATATAAATAGCTTAGATATTTAGATACTAATAATAGAACTACTTTAAGGCTATTTAGCTATTAGTAGTATAAATAGATTATATTAGAGAACTCTAATATAAACTATTAGTTACTATAGTAGTAGAAAAAGATATATACTTATAATACTAATAGATTTTAAGTATATTAATAATATTAGATATTATAAAGAGAGTATTAATAATAGAAGTGTCGGTATATAATTCTAGTGAATAGTACCTTGTATAAGAGCCTAGTAGATCTATATACTTTAGATCATGTAAGTGGCTTGCTACTTATATACTTAAGCTTGTAGAGTACTACCTCTCTTTACCTTTACTCTTTATACACGAATGAATACAAATAGAGATTATATTTATATATCACCTTTTACGATAACTAGGTCGTACTAACAAGAAGTTTAGCGAGTAATAATAATATATAAGCTATATTATAATTCTATATTTACTCTAGAAGGCTTACCTCTCTAGAAATTCTATATTTAGAGATATATAGTAAAAGTAGTACTATAATTATAGATATAGTATACTAGCTCTATATTTCTTCGAGAGTAGGTTTATTTAATTAGTATATATAGCTTATAGAGACGTATAGTTTATCTAGCTTTTTTCGAAATAGATTTTAGTATAAATACTACTAGAAGTAAATACTTAGATAGAGATTTTTTTAACTAAATCTATTAAAACTAAGGCTATTACTAAGATATTAACGTGAATTACTAAAACTCTAGGTATTATCTTATATATATAGAGCCTTATCTAACTAAGAACTCTATATAAACTTTTCCTAGAATTCCGTTACTATATTACTTCTAAATAGCTACGTTAAGTTGTTACGTTAGCGGATAATCTATTGATCCGGCTCCGGCCTACCTATAAGCTACATATGCTAATTAAATAAACCTACTCCCGAAGGAACGTACGGCCACGCCTACGATTATATAGCTCGTGTTTCTAACTTTCCCATTCATCCCAACATTGTATGTACTATTTTGGAACGCTGTAGCATGATAAATACATATTATACTTTTTTAGAAGAGTTTCTAGTATCTAGAGCAGGTATATTACTTTAGTTAGAAATCATACCATTATTGCTCTTAAAAGTTTAAACCTATAGATTAATTGTTTTGTAGAAGATATCTAAAGAGACCTAGAAAGAGTAATAAAAGGATTTGGAAGTTTACCAAAGGTCGATTTTAAAAAAGTGACGAAGCTGAGTTTAATAATGTTATAGTGAGGAATTTTTTCATATTATCAGCTATGGACAGTACACTTGAGAGTAGCACAACTTCGGTTTCTTCCCCAGTCTTTTTCAGTAAGAAGATTTCTTCCAGTGGTCTTCGAGATTTGCTCTTTTCAATAAATCATTCAAAACTTTTCTTGTCTCGTCGGCTTTTCCATAAAGCCGATATTCTGGGTCACTCCCAAACCTACAGCTGTAGGTGGCATAGCGATAACACCTCATTGCTTCCTTCACTGTGTTTTTTTGGCTGCCGCATCATGCCCGTCTTCCGAATCTGAATCGTGGTCTGAATCAGAGCCAGAGTCATCGTCGGAATCAGAATCAGAGCCATCGTCGGAATCAGAGTCAGAGTCATCGTGGAAATCTAAATCAGACCAGTAGCTTTTCTCCAAATCCGTTCCCCCCTATTCCCAAGCCTGAAACTTGCGATAGAATTTCCCTGCGAATCTCCCTCCGATGAGACCTCTAGCCGGTTCAGCCCGTGCATCCAGTAACTTTTCTGTGTTACTATCACGAGCAAGTCTCTCAATTGCATCCCAAGGAGTCATCCCAAACAAGAGTTTGAAGGTAACTTCAAATCTTTTTAAATAGACGTCGAATTTCTTTTCACGAAGGTATGAGAATCCCTGAAGGCACCACTTAACATTAATAGCAGGGAGTTTTCCCTCATCCTTGTTGTAGTCGTATAGCGGCATTCTTGGCCTAGGTGGTGTCTCATATATTCCTAAGAACATCATTCAGTTAAAGCCTCGGAGAGAAACACAGGACAGCTTACGATGAAAACTTCTATACACATTTTCCAGATCTCTGATACTATACTCCCCTAACTTTGACTCGAGAAATCGAATTTCACGATCGCGGTGTTTTTCACTTTTGGACCTCTCTATTTCTGAGTTGAGGGAAGCCAAAAGGGTAAGAAAGCCTCTCTGACCTTGACTGGAACCGAGAAGTCTGAAATTCTGAAGATAGATCGGCTTAGTAACCGAGGGGCGACTGGCAGCGAAGATGGAGGATCGAGTGAAAGGACCCTGTATTTAACATATTAGTTATTTATACTTCCCAAGCAAAGCTAAATACTCACAGAGCAAGCCGTAGGAGCCAACAAGAGAGAACATTTTGAAGTAGTTCTGAGAGGTACCATTGTGCCGAGTTTGCGGAATTGCAAGATTCGCAAGCTTGGACGGGATGAAGAGCTTGTGTTGTTGGAAGAAGAACTTGTGTTGTTGGAAGGAGAGCTTCTATTTATAGGTAAGGTATGACTCATACTATCCCTGCTTAAGTAAATGCTAGCAGTCTGCTCAAGTAGACGCTAGCAATTTCTGGTGAATTGGAACTGGAATTTCGAATCAACATGGTCACTCGACACCCCAGCTGTTCGAATTCACTTTTTTCCATCTCAAGTCACTGCAGGATATCAACTTAAAAATAAAATGAGAGCTTTACTTGGGCAAGTATTTAGTGAGGGCCCTTCAGCTCGTCACTACTGGCTGTCTAAGGGCCCTCACTAAATACTTGCCCAAGTACCGTGAAATATAAGGTAGGAGCGGGAATCCATTATTTTTAAATACTAACATTCCTGTCTCCTACTAATCCAAAGCTTTTGTTTAAGCCAAACACTTATCCGGGTTCACTCCCTGCCAATAAATTCACTAATAGCTTCAACCCCAAATCAAAACAGTGTTAAGCAGTGAAGTCGTTGCCGTTCCTCGGAAGTTTACGCTCGCGCAATGTCACGGCGTCCCCCTCCCGTCACCGAAATGAAACTGGGACTCGGATAGGAAATTACTTCACACACCTCCAATAATTTTTAGCTTATGATTATCCGGTCAACCCAGTAGTCGAATTTTGTTCTAGGTAACTCTAGTCTAACATCTCACAGGGCACGGTGTCTTTAGGCGTTGCATATGACATCTTCGAAAATTCCCAGATTGGTTTCTGATAGATCTCTTTTGTTGTAAGTTCCACTTCATCATTTTCCAGTGAATCGAAAATAGGTATTTTATTATTAAGATTAAAAACCAGGTTTGGGTTGCTTACAAGCTTTCTTTGCTTGAGAGAAAGCCAAAGTGAAAGGTTCCAAGACAATATGTGTCTGGGTACATTATTTAGGTCTCGCCAACTAAAAGAAAAAGAATAAATTATCCAGATACTTCCTTCCCATCGAACTCGATGTTTAGCCTCATATGCTGGAGATGGACTCCCTCTTAAAACTCATTGCCAGAATCGCTGGAGTAGTTAAAATCGTAGACGTCTGGATATAAAGTAGGCCACCCTACAGATTTCCGTGTTGAGACATGTTGCCACGATGGGTTGTACAGTCGTGGAGGGGTACCTGGGAAGTCCCCATCACGACATTGACGCAGAATGCTACTCATTGCGCTCATAACATAGGTATTGCCCTGAGTAGATCCCGAAGAGCTGAGAGAGTATTCGTGTACATAGCGTGGCCCCCAACCGCTTTCTTCAATTCGTAGTATTCGACCATGTTGTTCTAGGTGCTTCTCAATGCCTTCCCGAGTGTACCTTCTCCACGGAACCTCCCATACTGGAAATTTCTGTACACTAGGAAATCGTATTCGATAGTGATTGTCAATGGCTCTGAATTCCCAGCCTTGAAATGAGCAAGCTCGACACATGAACCCTTCCTCCCAATCCCCTGTTAATTTATCGAGGTAGGGAGCACGAATCATCGCCATATAGCGAAGTTCGTAGACCGGTTCTTCAGTAGCCCACGGAGCTACATCTGGCTGGGCCTCAAACGCCTTGTGGTCGAAGGCGACTTTGCACTCCTTCAATGCCGCACTTGCTTCAAGGCCGTAGGTTCCAGGAGAAAGGATTACGTGTGGTAGATGTTGCAATTTTGGAAGTTTGTCCATATCTCTCAGGAATGGCAATAGAGGAGTGTTTTTCTTTGTATCACACCAGCATTCAAAACACCACCGTTGACAGGTAATCAAGTAGAGCAAGTCGCCGAAATGACCACATGAAGAACATTCTGGGGTTTGAATACAGGCGAATAGAGTTCGAAGGTTGAAGAAAGTGCTTTTGAGTTTCAAAACAGCACTAAGTAATCCTGGATAGGAAACCACGCTTCGAAACATTGAAATGGAATCCACAATGCACCTAGCACCCAAGTTGACATTTCGGAATGAAATCAGCGATGGGATGTCGAGAAGAGGAAGAACCTGCATAAGAAGCTCCAAGGGTAGCACATCCAATGAGCTAACGGAGGATTGTGTCCAAAGTGACGGCACAACAATTTGGGTGTCGTCGTAAAGAGAAACCCATGGGAAACAGGTGGTAAATCCATCCTTGGTCCTGGGGTCGTCCCCTGCGAAATATCCAGGGCGGGGAGCCCGAAATGTGTACTCGTCAAAATTCGAAATGAGGGTGCCATCCTCTGTAGAGACCTCGTCGTCGACGGGTCTATAAAGGTTGATCAGACCCGTTGCCTGGGCTAGAAGTTGTACTCCACTACTAGCAGCCATGGTTGGCTGAGAATAATGAGAGAACGTTGGCGAAGAATGGCTAAGTCGTTCTGCGAAGAATGGGCATCGTTTTGAAGTAAGCAAGCTCGTCGAATAAGCCCCCTGTCGACAGAAGTGTGTTTGTGAGGGGTTTCGTATTTGGTTGAAGTGATAGGTAGTGATGACGTTCTTGATTAAACCACCCAGACGAACCCACTGAAGATGTTTCTTGAAGTACTGATAGGAATTGATCCATCAAGTGACAGGCATGTACTCGAAAGGGTAGGGGTATTATTGCTTGTTATAAAATGAGAAGTTGGAAGGTCCTTGGTGCGGACGATCGTTATTTTTAGACAGCTGAAACGTTAGTGGCAAGCCACTCAAAAAGCTGAAAGTATTGCACATGATCTTCTCCTTGATTTCAAAAATGTAATTAGGAAAATCCTGTCTGATCACGCTTTTATTGAGATCCTTTTCTCTATCTCGAGATCTTCTATTTAGCCAGGAGCTTTAGATACTGAAAATCCGGAATGGATGCACAAATCACAAGTTGGGAAAGGACTCTCTAAAGAACGTTGCTAAGACTGGAAAGTTGAAGTTTAAAACAAAATATGGTGAGATCAAGATAGATAATGCTCAGACAATGCCCGTTACGACAGTGGGAACAGGACTGTTTGAAGAAATTGTGAGGGGGAGAAATCAAAGAAAGAGTTCATACTCTACACGTGTTATGTGAGCTGGCAATCAGAAAAACAAAACCCGATATTCGACAAAATAAAGCAATAGCCTATGGCGGACTTGTGAGAACTAACTCCAGAAGTCCGATAGTGATGATGCTTCCATTGGAGTGAACCGAAGCTGAGGCCAGTCACGTGCCAATGCACTTGAGGTGCCCGTTGGTGCCCGGGCAGTTGGCCGCAATTCGGTCATAGTCGTCTCTGCAACACCAAACCACAAATCCGCAAGACATTTCATGGTATAGGCGAGAGCGCATTGCGAAGGGGAATTGATGCTGACAGCTTCCCCAAACTTCGTTCAGCCTTCTTTTGAGGCCATCCCCAGAACTTTCGACACATCCACACCCACACCCCAGACCGCCATCTCGAGATCACTTCCCCGTTGGGCCGATTGCTCCGCAGCCTGTACAACTGTGGTGGCCGGTCATCCATCATGATCCATGGTGGGTGGTCTTATCTAACCAAGGAGATCTTAGGTAAGAAGCCAGGGAGTTGGTTCCCACGTGTCGAATTATCGCCATCGCCATCCTCCTCTCCTCTTGGTTGTGTTGTGTCCGATTTCTTAGATGTTCTCCGTGGGTACCGTGGACGAGCGAATCGAACAAAAAGCCATCTTTTTTCACGATGAAAGCAATTGCAACCGCACTGTCACAATGCTGACGGCAGCAGCACAAGTACAGCAGCTGCTATTGAAAGTACCATTACCACATGGGCAAGAGCGAGGTGGAAGGTCAGACCCGAAGATGCTGCTTGCTAGCTTGCGATGAGCATGAACAGGAAAGAGAATGAGCAACGTCGAAAAATGACGGGGGAAATGGCAATACGGCCGTTTCGTCCACCGCCAGCAATACTACCTTCCAGCAGCATAGGAGGAGAAATGCAAGGGGATGACTGTATGAAAGGGCGTTGCAGATGCCATATATCTGGCCCAACATTACCACCAAAGTCTTACGCCACCAATTCCCCGCTGGCGGTCGTTGGATTTCGGCATTAAACCACGGCATCTCAGTGTACATATTCAACCTCTTTTCTAGATTATCGTTGCAGTCCTCGCCCCCCAGACCGCTTCGCCTTGTGCATTACTACATCTGCATGTGCCGGCTTCGCACGTCTGGCGTGCAACATATTTCTTATTATTAATGGTCAATTCGATGACAAAAATTACTGACCTGCACCCCCAAACGGTTGCTGACTGCACCACCAAACGCGCGCTCGTTGAACCAATTGTACTGCACAATCAGTACACCGGCATGGCCGAAAGTGGGCGACACACGATGTATGCTTCTTCCAAGAACTCCGATCCATTGAGCACGTTATGATTGCTCAGTTTCCTAAGAGGATCAGGCGAGAATGACGATGAAGCAACGAGAATGGTCGTAAGGCCTGCCTATTGCAGACGGCCACAATCGTCCAGACAATGTCGCTACCCCTCTTAGGGGGTGGTTGCGGTGTAGATTCCACTACATGTAGCCACATACTTCTAAATATTGGCTGTTTACCAGGAGTATTATCTTGCCTGGTACTCCTAGCAACCCCTTTATTTCAATTTTGACCGCCTCTCTCCAATACGGATTTGTTGGCTGCCAGCCAGGACCGAAAACTGCAGCCTGGATTCTGTGGATCGATGGTCAACAGGGGCTCCTGGAGATCTTCGAAGTTCAATTAAGGATTAGACTATTTTGGGGTTTCGTCTTGGCTCCTCCTCGTTGAGACCAATCACCAACGAGCATATTGCGGCCGACAGCCCCGCCCTCGTCGTCCCAAAATGTCACCTTTTTGCAGACTTGGCGAAATTCTACGCACCTCGTCTCACACACGCGAGCAAGTACTGTAGGTAGTATTACGCCCATTTTCCCAAATGGGAAACTAGGTCGATTTCGGCGTCTCATCGGTGGTTTTGATAGATCTTTTGATCATCGAAATTTCTTCAAGCTTTTCGTTGAAGGAATCAAGAGGCATCTTGCATTCTTCATTCAAGCAACCCCACGTGGAGGAATGAGGTTGCATACAGGAATTCTAGCTGCTCCCCGATACGGGAAAGGACCAAACGGTAACACTGTATGGATCTAGCGTTCGCCCAGTCGAATCCCTTTAGTTTCACCACCACAACTCAGTCAAGCCACGAACGACTTCCTACATGCAGGTACATTTCTTGTCGGGAAATTTCTCCGACGGATCACCCACTACTATGAAATTAGCAGCTTGATTCTACGGCCACCATTTACGCCTTATCATTATGGAGGGAATAGCGTAGGGATTAGCCTTACTGCAGGGTGCTGTTGGTGTATACGAAAGTGATGCCATGTGCGCTTGGTGGCTTCATCTCTTCTAGAATCCGTCCCGTCTTTTCTTCCCCGCACTGTAACAACTGATTATTCATTCGACATTCATATTCTATGTTTCACTTTCAACTCGAAACTTTTTGTTCAGCTAATATTTTTTGAAACCTCGAGTCATGTTTTCAAAGCTCTCAAGAAATCCTTACCATTTGTCACTTCGACGGCTAGCGAGACGCTTTAGGAAAATGGATCCCTTCTACCCCGGCTCTTGGTTGATGTACGATTCTTGGCGAAAGAACTGCCACATCTCCTCGTCTGAATCCTGGGGCCGGAAAGATCTACTTCCAGTCAATTTACGGTCAAATCCATCCAGTAGCCGTGGAAGTAAACGAAATAAGGATTGATTAGCTCTTCGCTTGTCGTAATTCGTACCAAGGTACTCCTCAAAGTGTATCCCGCCGACCTGGACCCTGAGATTTCCGGGTACTTTGAGGTTACTCGGGGAAGTACCAAGCTAATTAGCAAAGAATAGCTTGGTTCCTACGGCATGAAACCCTCAGATGGGTTCCTTTGATGGTACTTCTTTTGTCGATTACTTTACAGATACTTTAGGTGAGTCTTCCTTTTTTCCGTCGTTCTCTCAAGCTTCCGAGAGAGATCCCACGAGCCCGAACCCGGTAGGATATCGAACGCCCATCGGTATGGGGTTTTCCCTTTGCTTGCATCCATCACATAGGCTCAGCCTCATGATGGCAAAATGTCGAGTTTGTCATTTTCGTGGCAATTTTGAACAATTCTGAATAAACCTTAATAATTGATGGGGATTTGATTTTGGATACAGGGCTGAAATCGTTACTGGGGCTGCAGCGTCTGCATACTTTGGGGAATCGAGTGTCGGGCGACAGAATAACTCTATTTTCATTACAGTGGAACCGCAGGGATCGAGAATCAAATAGAAAGATGATTTGAGATTAAATGTGGAAGAATCATTCCAGGGCACGCTTGGAGGGCGCTGGAATGGCTTGTCTGTTGCTTACAATGTGGTCCGCCTGCTGACAGAAAGGCTGACTATCTTGGCAGAGCAGCCAGATGTAAGTCGTTTGCCAGGGGTGGGATTGGTCCGTATCATCCACCATGGTGACCATGGCCATGCACAAATCTGGTCTGGGTACTCGAGAAAGTGCAGCAGCGGATATGACGGTACGGAGCTTAGACCACTGCTGAGCGGAGACATGTAAGTATACATGGCTCCCGCTCAAGTTCGAATACGGACTATTCTTCACATCTCTCTCTTCAAGTGTTTCATTATTAATACTTGTCCATCCTCCTCCTTCCCAACTTCCAGAACCCAGCATTTCATCCTCGAATCCTCACCCCACACACCCCCAGAGTATTAAGCAATACACAGTTTGGAGTCCACTGTTTAAATACAACACCCTTTCCTGCTGTTTCTCGGTTCTACCCCATCATGAACAGCTTCGAAATCACAAACCCCGATACATTTGATCTAGCCGAATCTGAAGATTCCATTTCCATGTACTTTGACTTTGAATCTCCTCCACCATCTTTCGACGACGACTTTCCCAACATGAATACCCCACCTCGAGCTGCCTCGCCCAGCCCCTCAAAACCCACAACAACCACCACAGCACCGAGAGGAGGCATCCGGGTGTCACTAGCTTGTATACCTGTAAGCAATTCCCACTCACAAGCTTACTTCTTCTAGACAACCAACTAACCGTCTGATTAGTGTCGAAGCCGTCATGTGAAGTGTGGTGCCGAAATGCCGGCATGCTCACGTTGCCAGACTGACGATAAACCATGTTTCTACGCCAAATCCCGACGAGGGATGCGCGATCGTAGTGCGCCCAAGAAGTCAAAAACCACATCCACTAAAGTATCTCCTTCTCCAGACTTCCGACAACCTCAAGCCCATGACAATCTAGGCCTTGGAGGTTACAATCTTGGAAGTGAGCCTTGGGGGACTCAGAGTTCGAGCGCATCGAGTTCGGTTAGTGGAAGTGTTGATGGGAGGTTTGCTAGTGCTTTGGAGGATGTCCATCCCACGAGTACGAGGAGGTTAATTGATTTGTTTTACACGTATGCTTCCCTATCCCCTGGATCTCTTTCTTGTACTTTACTAACACGAGATAGATACTTCTACAAAGCCCATCCGTTTCTTCTCCCACGCTATTACCTCCTCACCCGTCTCCAAACTGACCCCGCGTCCCTCACCAACCTCATTCCAGTCATCTCCTACATAGGCGCCCTTTACGATCCCTCAATCTCCTCGACCCAATTCCGAGATCTCGCCCTCGCCCAGATAGACTCGCCTTCCTTTCCTGTCAATGGATTTTCAGTCCAAACACTTCTACTGACGGCCATCGCGTTGCATTGTGAGGATTTTGTGGATCTGGCGAGGGGGGTGTTGGAGAGAGCTACTTGGATGGCTGTTGAGCTAGGCATGAACAGTTTTGAGTTTGCGGAGCTTGAGAGTGATACTGTTTTGGGTGAGAGTTGGAGGAGAACGTATTGGGGGATTTGCGCTACTGAGAGGACGTTTGCAGGGACGAATATTGGGAACGCGACGGGGGTTGGGGGGATGGGAGATGAAGTGTTTATGGAGGGGTTTGCTTGAACGTGAAGCTTTGGAGTTGAGGGAGTGGGGGGAGTTTTTGGCATAGGAGTCACTTGCATGTTTGGCGTTCGGGTGGCATCTTTGGATAAAGCATTGTTTTTGGGGGTGGTTTCACGATGTGGATGTGTTAGCTTTTGGTGTTTTGGGCATGGTTGTGTTGCGTTTATCTTGTTGATGTTTGCGAGCTCTTAGATGAGATAATAGATTGCTGGACAATACAATAGAAAGTAGATGGGTACATATACAGGTTACCTCTGAAACATTGGAATATAAAAAGTATCTGCACTATTTCATTTGTGCAACACCTTCCACCTATTCTCATTTTTCACACAGCAGTTCATTCTTCACCTCAAGACTTGACCTTTCTCGACAATTCACAAGATCCTCTTCGTCTTCATAACTCGTAAATCTCTGCCGCGCTCTCCACAAACAACACTCCTCTCGCTTCGCAGGAGACGTTGAAGGAGCACACGTCCAACCAATCAAAAATTCTTCCTCGCATTGAATTGGGGAATCCTTCGAGAGCTCTCCCAATCCCACACGACGGGCCGGCAGTTGGTGGCGGTAATTGTCTCTCAAACTGACACGTGGGAGTGTGGGAAGGGAACGTGGTGTGGGAGTGAGGAGGATGTTCGTGCATGGAGAAGTGGACTTGGCGAAAAGAGGAACCGGGAAGTTTGAAAAGAATTAGTTTTATTTTAATGCTGGAAAGTTTAGACGAAGGTGAAAGAGATTACGAGTAATCCAGGGAGGGCTGGTTAAGTAGGAAGGGATGGGGAGGATATACTAGGGGTGATAAGAGTTGGAGAGTATCATGATGCTACGCTGTTCCGATTGTTTGTTTGGGATTGGCCTGAGAGGGTGTTTGTTGTACTTGGCAGCAAACATCCGTTAAGTTGCTGGTTTCTTCCCGTGTTTCGGCGGAGGTTTACTTGGGATGGGGGCTGGAAGTTGAGTGAGCAGGAAATTATAGGCGGGCTGATTTGAAGTGAGTCGACAACGAGGTGGTATTGGAGTTGGAATCTCAAATAAGCTCACTTTAGAATGGTCAACTGGGAGTCATTGGATGCCAGTTCCAGTTTTGAAGATTACAGCATGCATAGTGCGTATATCTCCAAAGTGTGGGGGCTGACGACGCGCGCCACGCGACTGCTGGCTGCATGTTGTCGTTCGGTATTAGTGGTCGTGCTGGGGGATGTGGCTGGCTGGCTGGCTGGCTGGTCATTGTGATTTTGTTATACTTAAATGTACAAGTAAGGCGAAGGTTAAGGTTAAATCAAACCAGACCAAGTTAGGAATCGAGATTGGGAAAAGATGAACTGGTGAAGAAGAACGGCCCGATATGATCGCCGACCAAAGAAGTAGCCCCCTCGTTTGGATGCATTGCTTGTGATTAGATGTTGAGGGATTTTGCTCACTGATTAGTCCATCTACTTGAATAAAGGGGCGACTAGTCGAGGGGAAATACCGCGGAAGGCTAGGCCGGGGTTTTCCCAGCAAGTTACAAGTAACTTTCTTAGAAGGCATTTGCACCTTGCTTGTGTTCACCTCGTATTCTCCTTTTCCTTGCAAATTCACAAACTTAGGAATGTGCGAAACCATGCAGTTGTTTGATTTGAGATCCTTCTCATTGAACATCTTCCCCCCATTTCCTCTCTCCCCGCTTTCCGTGGCCTTGTTTTTCTACTGGCTTTCCCGCGATTTCGTTATCCGGCTGTGCATGTCGTGTTTCTCGTATTTTGCTTAACCGAGATGGATGCGGTTTGAGTTCGTGTATGTATCGTGTAGATCTTATGGAAAACAGGTTTTGGCGATTTGAGTATGCTTGATGTTTCTCAATGATCGGTTGATAAGGTGTTTTTATTTTCGGTGTTGATGGATTTGGTTGGAACTAAAATGGACTTTAGAATATTCCATCTAAAGCTGATATTAATTGCCAAATTAGTTCATATCGCATCTTATGCTATCGGCAGAAGTATCTCTTTGTTGTCAGTTGTTGTTGACGGGGTTCGAGCACTACTCTTTCGGACTTTCCTCCCACATCACCAGTGTTCCCCAGTTCCTACCACCAGACTCCCCAATATCAGAGATTGTAGAAAGACCGCCCATCCAAATAATTCCCATTATAACATCCCATCCTGTGCTAAAGCGGACCCAGAAACTTCCTTCGGCTATGTTGATTCGAAGTGGAATACCCTATCTCTTGCCCCTTATCCCAAAGTTCTTTGTGCAGACTCTTGTTCTGATGCTCGTATTGAAGGATGGAGGACTAGCAGTCGTCGTCGCATTCGGTGTAGCTTTGAATGTTGGAAGATATGGTATTGGGGGATGCAAGAAGGATTCATCGAGCGGAGGAGGAAACCGGTTTCGATGCAATAATGGCATATCCTCGATGTATTCCTCTTGACACTTTGAGTGCTGTGCGTTAAAATGACGACGCTCTTGTAACTACAGTTTCGACGGAATTGGATTGAGGATTCGTGAGGAGGAGCATGATGGCTGCGGGAGGGTTTGAATGGCTTAATGAGCACCGTAACATCTAGATAGATTAAGTTATCGAAGACAAGTCCATGCATTTTGGTTATCGCCAGCAAGTCCTACCTGGGACTATGGAAATTGGGAAGTGATTCGAAGCTGCTAAGTTGTTAACTGAAGAATTTGCATCTGGCACAAACAGTAACGAGGACCATTCACGATCGTCATGAACTCATGAATTCAAATTAAGGATGACGAAGTGTGTTTGGAAATGATTTTGCATGCCGAGCTTTGGAAGAGACAATTGAAGATTCGCAGTAAATGAAACAACCAGAGAACTTCAACACCGACTAAACACTACTTTATATACCAGCAAACATTCAACCCGATACTTCCCAGCAAAGGTTTTCATAATACCCGACGGTGAATGCAGATAAGTACTCTGCTGATGATTACACCACATTGCCGAATTCAAGCAGAGAAACCCGCGAGGATGAAAGTAAATATGGGGAATTTGTGTACCCAACGGACATAAGAGTACTTTCGTTGCACACGACGAGACTTAAAAAGCACTCTAGAGTCTCTAAAAGCAAAGAATTTCCGCATGGAATACCACAGCCGTGCGATTTTAAATTTTCTAATCATGACTGATACCCGGTGGTGGGTCTGGAGAATGGCAAAATCGCCAAAAGGAGCGGATTTTCCGTGTTCCTCCGGTTGATTGGATGACAGCGGTTGCTCATTGCGGGCAATTTTACTCTACTGGTTATTAAGTGGCCATTATTGAAAAGCTGAGTCTAAAACATACTCGTTGGTAAGTCCGTGATGCACATAAGATATGCGCCATGCGTATAAACTTCGATGCTCATGGTATCGTTAAAACCAATTTACCTCGAACCCTTCCTTCCTCCATAAGTTTCACGGCTTTCCTCCAGCCCTGTCTCTCGTCAAAAGCTCCCCGGATGGCTTCTTGTATTTCAGTCTTAACTTCGCCTCGATCGGCGAGACGAGCCACTTGATCTAGGTACGATGATTTCGAATAGAGTGAGATGCAAGCGTATCGAGGTCCCCAGATCCAACCACGTATGTAGCGCCAGACTTGAGCCGGGTTTGTGAAGTATGTTATTGAACCCCCGATCGCTTTGACATTGGTCTTATCTCCTACAATTGTTACGTAGGCACCTGCAGGATTGAGAATTTGAGTCTAGTTTGATCAGACTGGGACTGTTTGGAAACATTGTAGAGTCACATACATATACGGGGAGAAGATCTGTACCTCCAACGCAATCAACAACCAAGTCATAGTCTCTTTGCGTAAGCAGTTGCTCAGACACGAGACCTGATGCTACATCTTGATTATTGTAGTCGATAACTTCATCGGCGCCGAGACCCTTGACAAACTCGGTATTACGAGTGGAACATATTGCTGTTACGTGACACTCATAGACAACTTTAGCAACTATGTAACGATCAGCCTTGCACGAGGAATATTAAGCTTGAATGCTCGAGTAAAAAAGGAAAGAAAATCTTACGTTGGACTAGCCATATCCCAGTACCACCTGAAGCCCCTCGTATGACCACCCTTCTCGGTGTAATATCAGGCAGTAGCGGTGGCAACCAATCTAAGCAAGAGAAGCCAGTCAATGCTACAAGTGGTATGGAGGAAGCCTGCTCATGGGTGAGACTTGTTGGTTTTCTTGCAACAGGGTCCGACGTTGGGTTGACGTTGATATATTCGCTGAACGTACCTTGGCCGAACTGAGGGGACTTGATCAGCGTATTTCGAAACTGAAGTATTGTTCATTTTTCCAGGCAGCATATTTGAAAGTATTGAGTCAAGCAAGTATGGAAATAAAGATAGAAAAATGAAGCTAAAAACAGAATAACGAGAGGAAAAACCCACAGCGTGGAATAGTAATCCAAAGATATCATCACCTTCCTTCCAGTCCTCGAGGTTACTACCAACCGCGACGACTGTACCAGAGAAGTCTCTACCCATTCCCTTGTCACCAGCCACTACTCCAACGAGTCCGGATCGCCATAATTGAATATCAACTGGGTTTATTGATGCCGAATGAACCTTCACGAGAAGCTCGCTTGAGGGGGGTGGCGCAATCTCTTCTTCGTTCACAAATAGATCTCCGCCGATGCCGTTGAATCGGAGTGCCCGGTTCATGCTGGGAAGCTTCATGATTTGTTTAGTTTGAAAGAGGGATTTGTGATGGCGTTGTCAAATCCCGAGCCGATTTGACATCGGACTTTAAAATCAGCCTCGGTTCGGACTTGACCAGAGGAGTTTGTGCTCTGATTGGTTAACACAAGAGGCACCACATTCACCAGAACCAACATTGATTCATCGCTCTCCTTCCTTGACAACCCCCTTGGATTACCCCTATACCCCTCGGTTCTTTAACGAGGCCATACCCTTGACGCTCGTCTACGAAGCTCCACCCATGGCGACTGACGGAGACTTCATCAAGTCCATCTTGTGGTGCAGAAACCTGCTTGATAGTCCAAATGTCACGATAGTCCCTACTCCATCTCGACAATACAAGGAGAGCACAGAAGATGCTCTATTCTCTGAAGCTTTGAAGGATCAAGATACCGTCAGAGATTGCTTGACCTTTCATGATCTGCCAGAGTCAGACTCGTCTCTCATTCGACAAGTCAACATCATTGTCAGTCTGGGGTACAAGGTCAACGGATATCCCCACGTAACTCATGGAGGGATGGTTGCGGTATTGTTTGATGAGGTTATGGGGACTTTGTTGGCGCTGAATAAACGTCGTCTTGCGATTCCTGGTGTTGAAAATTCTGTCACCGCCAACTTGAACGTCACATTCCTGTTACCTATCGCCACGCCACAAACTGTTATTCTAAGTTCTTTTTTCAAGAAAATCGAAGGCCGGAAAATCTTTATTGAAGCGACATTGAAGGACTGTGATGGAGTTGTTCAAGCAAAGGCGGAAGCATTGTGGATCAGTTCGAAGGAGAAGCTGTGAAAAGAGATGCGCCAGCAGAAGATTCTACCAGCCCACTCATTTGGGGCATCGACACTTCCGGGTTGAGGAAACGTGATTAGAGCCTTGCGTTTGCAGAAGACGAATTATGGAGTTCGGTGTCCATTGGGAGACTGGCGTTCTATCAGAGAAAGCAAAGGCATGCCCTTTTCTTGGGGGGTCAATCTCATATTCCTCAATTATGAAGCCCTTCCAGACTTTCCTCGCCATCTTTGCAATGAGTCCCAGTCATGCCATATCTAACGGTGAGTGTGTTCCTCTGATATGTGGAATTCATGTGAACGAGGCACAAAGCCTCACATCCAGAGTCGTAGGATATACGGATCGACGGGCAGAAACGAAGGACCCATCACACCAGAACTACGTGGTCTCAATAGGTACATTTTCCTACTACGTCTATCTTGGAAAATTCAAGTCACTCAATGGTGGAAATAGAAGGAGTACAAACGGAAATTCCAAGTCACCAACATGGATGTAGGTAGTTTACGGAAGTATTCCCTCCGCACCCCACCCCCACAGCATCTTCGGGCCGGTATATCCTCATCAGCCGCCGATTTGGTACCCTATTCCATCATTCCACGCTGATCATGAATTAAACATCGCGTGGTTGCTGCATCTACTCAGCCTCAAACATAGGATATATTTCATTCGGCGAAATTGTTTCCCTCTGCGACGGACGGCTCATGATGATTTTGCGTTCCGTGTTCTTGTCTCCTGATTCTAGTGGCTAATTGTTCGACACTTCGAAGTCATTTTTGAGGGGAAGAGTGGAAATCTGGGGTCCTGGATAAAGTCCGTAATGTGGATTAATGACGTTAAATTGGCTTTGTGCTCGGATGAAGGAATTCAAAGGTTTGATGGAGGGGTTGAGGGGTATAAAGTATATTGCCTGCGCTGGAAGTTTGTGTATTTTTCTCGTTTGTTGCTCCCTCACTGTTCAAGTCTTGTATTCTTTCTGGGCCTATTCTTCAATATGTTGCTCAAGAAAGCTATTGCCGCATTGGCATTTGTTGCAGTGGAAAAGGCTGCAGCCACGATATTTTATGCGGGGGTCGCGGAGAGTTCGGGAGAATTTGGAGTATGGAGTAGGTGCAAAAATAATTTACTGCCTCCGGACCTCCTTCCTTGGATAAGTGGAAGGTCATACAGCAAAGAGAAAACATATTCAAGATAGGAGAAGGATACTGACAAGTTCTAGGTGCGACTGCAACCAAGGGAACCGGTCTCCCTGGTCGATTCGGAGTGGACTATTCGTTCATTGACAAAAAAGCAGTTGATGTTTTTGTTGACACCAATAAAGTTCGTCGACCCCATGGGAAAGATGTTTTTCGCGTCTATAACCGAACTCCCGAACTCTTTGCTCTCTGTCATGGCCCCGTGTTAATACGAAAAACCCAAGCGCCTTTGGCTAACATTGTAAATCAGATCAACCTTTTCCGGATCGCTTTTCTCCTAGAAAGAATGTGCCCCCCAAGTTATGGACTTGGTGCAAAGTTCAACGAAACTGTAAAACGTTCTCCCCTTTCCGATTTTCTAATGCTAACAGAACTCAACAGCATTTCAACTTCTACGCTGATGCGGTCAACTACATTTCCAACACCAAAGGAGCCTATGTCATCCTGGATCCGCATAATTACATGCGATACAATGACCCCAGCTCGCAGCCAATGTCAGGCAGTGTAATTGGAGACTCCCGTGACGTTACAGCTGCAACGACAAAGCAGTTTGGTCAATTCTGGAAGGAGTTGGCTAAGAGATTTGCGGACAACAAGAAAGTTATATTTTCTATCATGAATGAGGTATGTGTATATTCTCAGAGGCTTTCTCCCAATATATTAATGAGCGTAAAATAGCCCCATGATATGGAGACGAGTTTGGTACTCGCGAATAACCAGGCAGCTATTGATGGCATTAGATCAAGTGGTGCTAAGCAACTGTAAAAAATCATTCATTGAGACGAAACATCTAGCAAGGCTTCAGACTTACAAACTTACAGGATTCTGGCCCCCGGAAACTCTTGGTCTGGAGGACACAGCTTTACCCAAAGTTGGACTGGGTACTCCCCCTCATCCGCCTCTGCACTTGTGAACCTCAAAGACCCCCTAAACAACACAGCCTTCGACATTCACGAATACCTCGATGCTGATTATTCTGGTGGCCACACCCTCTGCGCCTCGCCAGCGAATACCAACCTCGCAGATCTCACCTCCTGGCTCAAGGCAAATAAATTCAAAGCCATGATCACGGAATTTGGATCTGCAAATACAACTCAATGTCAGCCATACCTCGAAGGAATGTTGGAATACATGAGAGATAATCCTGAGTATATCGGATGGACCGCTTGGGCTGCGGGACCATTTTGGGGACCTAATAGTCCTTGTTGTACCGACTCTCAGCAATGGGGTAGTTTGGAACCGGGGAGCAAAGCTGCTGATGGGGGGCCGAGCTTGTATGAGACTGTTTGTGAGTTGTTACTTCTTCTTTTTACTGAGTTTTTTTTTTTTTTTTTAACACCGCTAATGAAGATTTTGCAACAGGGTTAGCAATCATTCAGAAATTTGTGCCAAAATCTTTGGTTTGGAGTGGGATCAGTAGTGTTAATGGTGGTGTGTTGACAACCAAGGGTTAAAAAGGCAGGACAGTGGGCCTCGAGGCGACCGAAAGTGACCTGAAAATATGTTGTGTTGATTCATGGATTGTACATTTTCTAGTTACTGTGTTTGTATATATGGGAGGCAAGAAAGACTTTTACTTGATATAATGCCAGAAAGAGGGGCTTTCCTCTGAGTACACTCCTTCATAAGTATTGAGCGAAGTTGTCCACAAAGTTTCAAAGAATCAATTTCTACAATGGTTCGAGAAATGGAGACGATGGATGAACCCAAAGTATAGGTTTTAACAGCGCAAAGCGGCAGATTCCTAATTTGCTACTCTTACTAAAAACAAGAACCTTATTATAAAAACAGTAACTGACACTTTTGCCCCCTAGTTAATTTTTTATACCTAAAATGTCCCTTGATTATATGATTCATACCTAAAATGTCTTATAAATGAATCGGTAATTGACAATTTTACCCTCTAATTAATCGTAAATACCTCGAATACCCTCTATTCCAGTTTAAGGGGTATTTCTGTCAAAACAGGGAATAAGTATTAGTTAAGATTCACTATTTTTACTCCTAATTTCACCCAATTTCTAGTTAATTCCTAATAACTTAGAGCTTTTCCTCTTGTAATTCACCACTACCTCCACCACCGCCAGCTACCTATAGAGAAGGTTACTAATCAGGATCGCGGATCGCGTAGAACAACGATATAATACTACTAGAGGTAGACCTATCAACGAGCGATTTATCTAGCTAATCTTCGTTAAAGAATAGCAAGGGTATGTTATAATGCAATGCTAATTATATAGGGTGGGAGAGCGGCAGAAAGAGGTACAGGAGGTAGTAGGTTAATTTGTAATATTCATTATTTGTAGGTGTATCTACATATAATAAGTGATGAATGAGAAAAATCGTAACACTGACAGTTTTGCCCTGTTCAACAGTTATACCGACAGAAATACCCCTGTTTAATAATTATACTAACAGAAATACCCCTTAAACTGGAATAGAGGGTATTCTAGGTATTTACGATTTATTTAGAGGGCATTCGAGGTATATATGATTAATTAGAGGGCTAAACTGTCAATTACCGTAAATAAATAAGACACATTTTAGTTAATATTACAAATAGATAGGGATGCTTTAGTTAGTAAATAAGAGAGGGGAGACATTTTAGCTAGTTAATATTTATTATTTACATTATGTATTTATACCTAGTTTCAAGTAGATTAAAACTATAGATTGAGAGCTAATATTTCCTCTTAATATTTATCTATCCTCTCTATTAAATAACCCCTACTATAATATACTTTTCTAAGTATTAAGAGAGGGTAAAAAGGAGCACCTTGGTAGCTGATCCAGTCAAAAACTTGCCGTCACTGTTCAAAAAGGGGACACGATAGGAAATCTTTCCACATCTTCTTCCCAACCTTGTCGTTGTTCTGTTCATTGTCACAACGGGAATTCTTGGTTTTCTCTTCCTGGACGAGTCTTACCCCCAAAAACATGATCGGAAAGACATTGGTTGAATGCTGTCCCACTGTATCAATAGAAAGATCAGAATTCTGTTCAGTAGATCGACCAAGAGTGAGTACACGACGGTCTCGACAGAGGACAATACAATTCCGTTGGATAGAATAAGTCAGAGCGGCAATGAAGAATCAATCGCGAAGGACTCCAATACTTGCGACACGGAACTCTCCACGTCTCCAAGTTCCGAAGGTCCACAAACATCCGCGTACACCTAGAAAGTGAATATAGAGATCATTGTAGTATCACTTTTAGCTTTACATAAGGTTTTATTAGATGTAAAAATCCCAAAGTTCCTCGCAACTCCACCCGCAGACCCCAAAGATGAGGACGATGTCACATTCTTCAAGTTCAAAGTTGGATTTCGCATGGGAACTCCCGATATCGCAAACGTGCTTCTCACCCAGGCCATCATCGCAATTTTGTCCCAGGTATTCGTCGTACCGAAGGTCATAGATTGTTTCGGTCCTCTGAAAACCATCAGGTGAGCTATATTTCTGTTTCTATAGCTTTACTACATGACCTCTTTCACGGCACGATTGCCGTATCCACTATCAATACTCGCACTACTGTTGGACCTATGGACCAAGGGGATTTTGGTCAACCTAGGATATGTTTCTTCCTCAATTCTTTAAGTAGTAATCCTGCGGAGTTGCTAATCTAATATTAAGTTGTGATCAGTTTAACCAGAACTGCACCTGCCCCTGAGTATCTTGCGACGGTCAACGGCGCAGCGACATCACTATCGTGCCTTAAAGATGGATAGGTGCTGCAGTCTCCGGGTGCTTGTTCCATTTTGGTCTTACTAGTGGCTATATCGAGTTACCATTCTGGGTATTAGGTCTAATCGCCTTAGTTGATATTGTTGTATCATTTGCCTTAGATGTTAAACTATAACTGTATATTTCACTAATTCTTAGGGTTAGAGATCAACATTACTGGGGAATTGAGTTATTTAACTTATTATAATTACCTTACTTAGTAATGGCCTTCAGGTTTGAACTTTATGTACTAGCATACAGAAGATTCGCTTACTTAATCACGTGATCAAGAACCCTCCAGTATCCCCATCTCTTTGTAAGGTATAGATGCTCTTAGGATGTACACTTTACTATTTCTGTAGTTAGAAATTAAGTTAAATCCAAGTTTTTTACCTTACGTGATTCCTGTCCGCGTAACCTCAAAGTTACTGACCTACTGCTTCCACTACTGTATACACATTTCCGAGTTCACTACTTACTTATCCTGTATGTTTTATAGACTATACCTCCTACATAGATTCACAGCAAAATTCAATTTTTAGGTAGCAGCATCCCAGGTGTACTTGAGGTTCAAACAAGAAAGAGTTATCAGATTTTCACTAGTGCACTAGAATGACAAAATTGAGGGGCACGTGCAGCCTTGGTCAGATTCAGGTCCTCATTTGCAAACTATCCAGAAACCACATTCACACATTCAACTTTACAGTAGCAGAACGGAAAAGAGGGCCTTGCGTTCAGGTAAGGGAGGGTGTACCCCCCTATATGTCCTGATCAGTTATTCGATCTATCTATGAATTATATATAGAGCTCATCATCAACTACTATATCAGAACCAGTCATGGAGGACCCCGCCGCACTTGGGATTAATACAAGTGGGCCAATCAATTCTTCCTTGCCACCAATTCGTCCCATGGGAGTCCGTTCCCGCCAAATTGGTAATACATCCTGCAAGACAGAAGAAGCATTTAATTTCGTATCCATGTAACCAGGCGATATCGAGTTGACTCGAATCCTAGGCACAGCAAGCTCGGCAGCCATATACCGTGTCATGTGCTGGACGCCAGCCTTAAATGTCCCGTGAGCAACGTGCGTCTGGGGATAGTTGACGATGTGACCGGCGATCGAAGCCGTTAAAATGGTAGATCCGCCTCTTCCGTGGGCGATCATATCTCTAAAGGACGGTATCAGCAGTAATCTATAAGGTTCTCGTCAAATAGGAGTTGACGAGGCATACTTCACAATGGCCGGCGCCGTGAAGAAAGTCCCTGTTGTATGGACGTCCAGCTGCTTATGGTTATGGCTCTGGTTCGGTGGAAAAAGAAGTCGGGGAAGCCATCTCTCATTGTGGGATTCCGAGAGAGGAGCCATTTGTTGTAACAGAGATGTACGGGTCACATCTCTTAGGCCAATGTCAAAGCTAATGAGAAATTCACCTTAGACACCACTGCTACCACGCGCCCGAGGATGTCGATGTCAACAGGGCAATCAGCCTCACCAACTTGGGGCTAGAGTACGGTGCCCATGAGGGCACGATACATTCATTGTACTACTGCTGATTTGGCCCCAGTGGATCTATATCTCATGCACTTTCTAATTGCGTATGAGTTTTCAGATGGCTACGTTACTAAGCGGAAAGCAGACGGCAGGGTAAGCTATCGTTGGAATTTGCGATATGATCAGTGTACTGATTATCCTCGAAGCCGCTACTCAACATCCGGCTCACAAGACAATATGATCTAACCTGGTCAGCCCTGGAGAATCTTGTTGGCAAGGGAAAAATGAAGTTGATTGGTAGGTGCTTGGAAGGGATTTGTACTTACCGGGACTTTCTAAGAGGTACTACCTAGGCGTCTCCAATTTCTCCTCACTGAAGCTCGAGAAACTTCTCACAACATGCAAGATCTTTCTTGTTATCAACCAAGTCGAGATCCACCCATATTTCCCACAAAAGGGCCTCGTTGAGTACTGTATACTGCCCGCTAGGCGGCGCTCCAATGCGGGCATTTACTGGCCGCAAAGGACCTGGGCCGTTAGAGGACGCAAATGTATGAGGTGATGAGGTGTCCAACACAGCGCAATAATCTTCCAGGTTCTTTGCCTTTTTCTCATTGAAACTGACAAGCCAAACAGATCATTGAACTTGCGAAAAAATACAACAAAACACCGGCTCAAATAATCCTCTGCCAGATTTTCTGCCAAGGCATCTCCGTTATCCCCAAGACCAATAACCCACGTCGTATCACCGAGAACTTTGATACCCTGATTGAGATGAAGGACGAGGATTTCAAGATCATTGACAACCTGATGGGGGAGCGTGGGGAGCTGGGCGTCAGGAACCTGGTAATGAAGGATTATTTGGGGTTTGACGTGTTCAACGAGGAAAAGGATGAGCCTTAAATGGTGTAGATGACATTTTTTTGTTTTTAATTTGAAGGAAATGTATTCATGCTGAGGCAACAGGAGGTGCAGTGAATTTGGGCCCACAAATACTGACCCCTAACCTGGCGCTTCCCGCCCATTCCTGGTGGCCCCCGCTCCGGTCACGCCGGCTCTCCCCCCTCTCCCCCTGATGTCTTTATGCCCTTCTGAAAAACAAGCCAGTCGTCCTTGCAGTAACTTCTAACAAGTTCTTTCATGTCTTCGAACACGCTGCCTGGCTGTTAGTTTGCGAACAGCCGTGGGGCCGGGGAATGTATCAACCTACACCTCGCGCTGATTGCAATCAGGAATCAAGATTGCAGTTCCAATGTTGAATCGCAGAGAGTACAGCAAGTTTCTACCATCCCAGTCGTCCTCTAACCCATAGGTTAGTTTGTCCTGTTGTGTTGGGCCCTCGTTCCTCAACCGAGCTCTCCATATCAGTGGCGGTATTCTCGTCCCAACAATCACCATGTAGCAAGCATGGCTTGATGCTACGGCCTTCGCTTTGAAGGGGTCCCAATAGTCGTGGAATCACTTTGTTCAGAGTGATAGAAACCAGCTGCTCGAATTCTGGCCACGGACCATGCTTTTCAATATCCATTGCAAACATAAGCTCCAATTGTTTCTTGTATAGTTCTGCCCAGGACTCTTCCCAAAGCTTGGTGGCTTGGGTTATCGTTCCATGGCAGGTGGTTGAGTGAAAGCCAAAAAGTCCCGCTGGTGAAATGGAATTCTTGTGCAATTCTGCAAGGCGAGCAGTGAACTTGACCGGGTCTGGCGGTTACTCTCCCACTTCTCGGAAGTCGGCGATCATGAAATAGGCTTCTTCGTTTTTGTACTTCCCCCATGCCCACACGTACGGCGCCATGGTTGGCGAAACAGCATTCAAAGCTTTCATGCTCTCAAACTCCCCCTCGCACATGACGGGGCCTGTCTCTCCAGTGGTAACCTATGCCACAGTCGAAGTAAGCAGAGGGTTCGAATACTCTGCACGCGCGCTGGAATCGGAAAGGTCGCCAGAATTACTTACCTTAAGGAAGTACTTCTTCATCTGTTCATCTGGTGTCTCGACGGCAATTTTTGCACATCTTCCCCACAACGACCTTCCGTACGCGTGCGACGAAATGACCCTCGAGCCGGGTATAGGAAGTCCTATCTCAGGTTAGGGTTGTTTGACGATGGTCATCGGGAGGATAATTACTCTCTATCACTGCCTTGTCCAGGGGGAAGTCACCAAAAGTACTCGGTGGCTTGATATCCTCGTCAGGCGGCGCATCGTTTGCACGATGAACATGTGGATGTTTGGTCGACATCTTCTAGGGATGCTAGATGTAAAGATGTAATGAACAAAGCGGTGGAAAGAAAGATTCAGTTGAGCCTCGAGGTGGGTGTTACGACATGTTTGGAGTGAATATCACTCTATTCCACGTGATCTACGTGACCTGGGGAGACTATATAAGTTCGTATTATATGAATACCCCCACTACCTCTTTTATACCAACAGTGGGAGTCAATATCCTAAATACCTCGCTTTTGGGTTATCTTTCCAAAGTGTCATTGTGAGCCGTCGTACCACAGCCCTCAAATGCAACTTCGGGAAAGCTGATTAACGGACCTCCCATTTTGGTCTAGATGGGCAGGCTATGCTGCAGAGCCTCTGTGGTGTGCCATCGTCCTATCCCAGATTTGATATTCGTCCATGGACTTGGAGGGTCGTCAAAAAAGACATGGCCATTCGAGAGACATGCCAGAAATTAACGTTAGGATCTTTACTTTCGGTTACAACGCACATTTCACCAAAGAGGGCACAAGCCTCAGTATTCTTGACTTTGCAAAGGATTTCCTATTTCAGAAATTGACTTATTCCCAAGAGAAAGAAGAGGACTATTACGGCATCCTGAATACACCAAAAAGTCGGAAACAATTGAATCGCAAATCGTAATCGTAAAAGAAGATTTGAACTAGCTGGAATAAAATTTATTGTCCAAGGCCCCCTCCTCAAGACGTAGTAGCTAATCGCTACGTCTCTTATTCCTTATCTCTCGTTTCTCTCTGATTTTATATAGTTCGTATATTTAAGTAGATTAGAAAGAGAAAGAAGAAGGGATGAAAGAAAAAGAAAGAGAGAGGAGAGAAGAAGAGGGGAAGTAAGTAAATATTTTTCGGGGTGAAGTTCCTCCTAGTGTAAGTAAGTAAACACTTTTCCTTAGCCCCCTCCTTTCCCCCCTAATATTCTTATTTTTATTCCTACGTTGTAATAATATAATAAACAGAGAGACAACACTATGATTTAAGAGGAGGGATAAAAGAACAAAAGAGAAAATAGTAGTTACTATTCCCATATTCTTTAAGAGAGTACTTGTTGTTCCTGAGTGACCTAAAAATCACACTCGCTATTCCCGGGCTATCCGGGAATTAGAACTTGCGACTTGCAACAAAAGAAAACAGACAAACCGGGAATGGTATAGCACAGGGCTACTCAATACTACAGGCTTGAGATTGAGATGGAGATGAGGAAAGTGAAAAGTCAAACAAAGCGTTTCCAATCGACAAGACGCAACATCAAATTTCATGAAAGCATACCCATATATACAACCTAAATCCTAACGCCACAGCAAATCAACCGACCACCCCATTTTCCATCTCCCGCAATCTTTGCAACCTCATATCTCCTCATCCGTCCCACTCACTTCAGGCTCACTCTCCCCACCCCCGCCCTCATGCACCATGCCACCCAACCCCTCGGTCTCCCCGCCCAACAAGCGACTCCTCTCTCCTTCGTCCCTAGAGTAATGGCCAACAAGACTGATTCCCAAAGTACTCAATCCATGAACCATCGTGCTTCCCAGGACGACAAAACAAACCACCGGCCATATCAAAAAGATAGCTTTTTCCTTTTCTCCTAACTCCTCATGATGCTCAAGTTCTGGGAGCTCTGGTCTAGGTTTCGGGATACTGGTCCCAGTCTCTAGTTGTGCCCTTGCCTCTATCGCGAGAAAAAGAGCACCAACACCCATTGGTCCGAAATGGCCGCAAAAAAGTGCCTCCCTATACGTCCTGACATCTGGGATAAACCTCTTCATCGCCAACACAACAGGAATCCGTCTAAACAGTAAAACCAACCCCAGAAAAAGTCCCAATTGCCAAATGCCCAGACCAGGCGTGAGGGCTGTAGGCAAGAAATCCTGAAAAGGAATGATGGAACCAAAGAAAACAAACATGCCAGAATTAAGCATCATGTCGATAATCCCCGGAAAAGGCAAACTGTGAATTTTCTTCGAGAACCAGCCATCGTGGGCGAATCCCACCCCTGCTCCAAAAGCTACTAGGAAGTCATCGCTCCCTAAAAGCGATCCCGCCCCGATGCTAAAAATTGCTAATAGTAGGTAGAAAACCACGAATGAAGATTGCGAAATGTAGTTCCTCGTATCTGAGAATCGCAAAGCTTTATTCGCTACGCTCCCGATTATCAGGCCTAGGGAGATCCCAAAAACACACTGCCAAAGGACAGTTATTAGGAACCATTGGCCGATTGCTTCACCAGGGGAGGAATATTTGAAAGCCATTATCCCGATATACAGGAATGGGAAGGAGACACCATCGTTACATGCACTCTCCGCTCCGAGAAGATGCCTCAACCGTCTTGGGACTCGGGAGCTGAACTTCGAGTTGGAAAGTACACTAGCAGCAAGAACGGGATCGGTGGGTGAGAGACAAGCTCCTAGGATGAGCGCTGTAGCAAGATTGGTTTTGAAAATCAGGTAGGCGAAAAGAGAGGTTACGGCCCAGGAGAAAAACATGATGGGGCCAAGGAAGTAGAGGACCGATTTCCAATGGCGTGCGAAATAAAGCTTTGGGAGTTCGATACCGACGGCGAAACATTCTATAGTCTGTCATTATACATCCAGTCTCCATCACCCCTTCATTTCTGCGTCTCGACACAGCATCCGATAGACCAAGAATGGGAATGTCAAAACTAGGGAAAGGGGGGGAAAAAACATACGGATCCCAACAATAATCCTAGCAACCTCCTGCATAGTCTCATCATTGAACCCCCATTTCACCGGCGTGATCCAATTCAAAACATAAGGACCCAGTAATATTCCAAAAAGAACAGCGAGAGGGGGTTCGGAGAGGTGGAGTGCATTTCTTATGAATCTTGAGAAGAGGGCGTAGGAGATGAGGAAAGAGGTGAAGGTTAGGTAGGCGATGTGTGGACCTGTGAGTTCGAGTTGATCCCACATCTTTTGAAGAATATTGCTGTGTAACAAGAAATGTAAAGTTAATTAATCAAAGAAGGTGGTTGTTATGGAAAAAGAAATGAGAAACATGTGGTTCCAGATACTTAGCGCCAATGTCATGATGTCATTTGTTCAAGGGGGTTTTTAAAATATTGTGGACCAATGGAGACGACAAAAAGCAGAGATATCTTACGAATGAAAATGAGTCCAGGATTTAGTTCCTTTAATCAGGTGTGTATTCATACCTCGACCTTGGTAATACGGTTCAAGCTAACATACATCAAAATGCATCCAAAAAGTGGGTATCAGTTGAGAAACCACTGACCAGTATTTTTCCTACCCCAACGCCAGATACACCACCTCCCAAGTTAATGTTACAGAATAGAAGTATCCGAAGTATTAAAGTTTTCATCTCAATCATCATCATATTCGATCTCTCCCTCAGCCTCTTCGTCAAATGCTTCTTCATCCCCCAATTCTGAAGCATTACTAGGCGTAGAATTTCCACCTTTGGGAGAGTCGGGGACAAAGTCGGACAACGGACTCTCCTCTTCGGCACGGGGCTCTATTTCAGCCATCTCTTTAGGTTCTTCTTTGAAGCCCACAGTTTTCGTAGATGTTGACGCTTTGCTGCTTTCCTCAATAACATCCCCACTCCAAGGCTTGCATTCTTTGACTTCTTCTCCACATCTCAAACACGCCCATCCTTCTCCTTCTTCGGCCTCAAGCCTGCTCGCGAGACACACGAAGCAATATATACAGCCACATGGGATAGTCTCGTACGGATTCGTGATATCGGTTTGTGCAGACCCGACCACACCAGAAGTTGCAGCAAGGGCTTCTGCTTCAGTTGAAGTTGGGGCGTTCTGGTCTTGATAACATATTGCGCAAGTTCTTTCAGGTAAGAATGAGAGTTCGCCAGTTTTAATAGTATCCTCTTCCTCCCCACCACTGGTTATGACAGATTTGGTTTTCCTCCAAACTCTAGCCAGCCATCTTCTCCACCTGCTGATGCCAACCAGCGGTAAAACAAACAACAGAAATTCGGTAAATGCGTGCCAAACTAATTGTCGATTTAGATATTCGAACGAGACTTCCCGGCTGACCTGACTTGTGGGAGGAGCCAGTCGTAACCGCAATATCCGGTCCAGAATCGTACGATATCTTCCATTTACCAAGAATACCAAGAAAGAAACAAAAGCGGCCGTCGAATGAACTGTTGATATGCTGTCTGACATTCGCGATAGCTTTCGCAGTAATGGACTGGGATCATCATAACCGTTGTCATTGTCCACCAGCCAGTTCTCCCACTTCGTCCAGGCATATTTCCCTCCCACTGTGAACATCCCGTATAGAGATTTCTGCCATCGTGATGGCGACACTAGTACCGGCCCTTTATTCCTCGCATCCGTGAACTTCAAATTCTGTAAAGCCGCCCCGTACGTTGCATCGTGATCCCAAATCGTAAGTTTAAACAGCACCGCTCTCAGCGCCAGCAAAATTTCCGCCGACCAATCGTCCTGCAGGTGTGAACCGAAATATTTCAAAGCCTCCCCAACCTGCCGCTTCAGCAGATCCAGCAATTCCTCATCCAGCAATTCCGCATCAACTTGGCCAACTCTGAAAGCTGGACGTGTGCCCTCTCGGCCCTTTATCCCATCCCATGTCGTCAGTCCAGCTTGGCCAAGTCGTCCAAAGGGAAACGGGAGGCTGCGAAGTTGTTGGGCTGCTTGTGAAGCTGCTTCGTTCTGGGCGGTCATCTGGGCATGAGCATCGCGTTCTCGGGCTTCTCGTCGCGCGGCGAGGCGCTGCTGCGCGAGGGCAAAGTCGTTGGAGACCATGCTACTGCTACTGCTATCGTGGAGGAGGAAGAGGAAGCATTAGGTGGCAGAGTGTGGTTCAGGTCATAGAAGTAGTTGTGAGATGAGGTGACTGCCCTTCCACCTGCATCTTTGTGAGGAGAGGAGATGGGGAAGCCGAGGTACGGTGGACCGGACGGTCCGAGAATAATCCGGTCACAACTACAAGTACTATCTCGAAGGGCTTTCTTTCCCAAAAATATACGCGCTGTTCCTTCTATGAGTTTGCCGCTGTACATATAGTACTTGAATAATGTTTTAAAAGCTGTATCTTAGCGCGTGGGAGCCTAAAAAATGATAAGTCCCACGAATGTTGCTGTCTTTTGCAGAAATCTAAAGAGTTCACTTATATCCCCATCAGCTTGTTGGATATTGCGCAATAAGCCTTCAAAACCAATGCCATCATTGTCACGTCGTACCATATCCTCCTGTCAGCCATTGGAAATGGCCAGCGAGCCTTTAAAACCAGGGGCAACCCTATGTGGCGAGTCGAGACGGACATATACAATTCAAGAGGTATTGAAAGCACGGCTGAAGCCTCTACTATGTGTCCATCGCGCGAGGTATGGTCTTTTTTTCACGCTGTATAGCCCAGTGCTAACCAATAGAAGTGCTGAAGGGCAGAACTTTATCATCAAAAACTTGTTGTTGGGTGACTTCGAATACCAACAAGAACTACAGAAACCATTATCCTCTTGCCCCAACTTGCCGACTGTTGTAGATGGTCTGCCAGGCCCGGAATTATTCATATATCCATTTTTACAAACCACTTTTCTTCAGTTTACCCAGAAGAACCTGACCGATGTGACCAGAAAGAGCATGCTTAAGAGCGCTCTCACCGGTCTAGCTGCTATGCATGATCGAAACATCATTCATACGGGTAAGTTTCTATCTATACCCCTTGATCTATACATTGGATATCCCTAGATACAATTTCATGATCAAGCATTGACACTTTAAGCACTCGCTGACTTAACCCTATAGATATAAAGCCAGATAACATTCTCTTAGACTATGAGGAAGTAGCTTAGGGATACAACTTGCGGTAATCCAATATGGAGGAGTCCTGAATCATGGGCCCGAGCAAAAAAGGCACCTCGTCGGACGTTTTCTCTTTCGGAATTGTGGCTGTTTACGTGGTTTTGAAAAACATGGTTTTTTACCCTACCGATGAAGAATTGGCCGCAGACGACGCGTGGTAGCATGTTCTTACACGACATATTGATTTATTCGCCACTGAAGACGGTTTCAAGGGCTTATTGGAATGGGTTGGTGACGAGAATCCATTCTTCTACCGTCTTATTGGTATCACTGAGACTTTTGCGAAAGAGAACATAGCCCGGAAACCGTTTGACAGGTGGCTTTATGTGGATGCGCAGTTTCGCGATCTTGTTGGCAAAATGACGAATTTGGATCCTGCTGCGAGAATTACTGCGCGGGGAACGTTAGTGCACCCGTGGTTTAAGGGGGTTGAGTAAGTGGGTTTGTGGGATCGTAAATCTACGGAGGGGGTGGTGATTGTAGTTTTAGGTCACTGATGAAACTTATTTTGTATAATTGAGGAACGTAGAAAGAGATGAGATCAAAACTTTTATTGACATGTTAATGTTGCATTTCATTGTTGAATATTCTATAACAATCGATTCTGCTCTAAAGGTCATGTCTAAATCATCTTTGCCTACTTCATCGTAAAAAAGGATGGTCAGAAAGTCGTATTTCTATCGCGATTTAGCAACCTAGTATCTACTCTACGCTCAATGTCTCCGGTTTTAGCTGAGATATAAAGGCACATGAGGGATATTTCTCACTAATATGAGATGATTTAACGACTTATCACCTTGCCAACCCGGACGGGTCCTGCTTTTCTCCCTTTTTGAATTTCGGTTTTTCGATGTCAAGGGTGAGAGGCATAGGAATGAGGGGTTGGAACTTGATGGAGGTAGTAATTTACGCGCCGCTATCTGGAATTTTTTCAAGGACTTTTGAATCATACTTGGAGCAGTTATCGGGTTTCCGAATCTTCTGAGGCTATTGGGACGTTGCCCCGAGATGCTTATGCTGCTTGGACATACAATTTTTGAACTGGGCGAGCTGGTATTACATCTGACAATTGTGGTAAGTTATTTAGATGTTAATAACATAGAAAGTGTCACAGTAAGCAAACTTCTACTGCTATTCTTAGTAAGATGCTTGGTTGTCACTGTCTAATCCTCTTTTGTCTTATTATACCACATGCGTGCAAGTGTGCGTTTGCTTCCTAAGACCGCAGACAATCAAAAAACTACTTTCATCATTTTCCTAACCTGGTTCGAACAATTAGAAACAAGGCAAGCCCAAAGGAAACATTTCCGTGCAATGGACTTTGGAAAGAATCAAAAGGACACATGGGAAGTTGTTTCTTATTCGGGTCAAGAGGAACAGACGATAACTTTATCATGAGCCATTGAATTTGACACCAAAGCCAGAACTCAAAGTCTCAGTACTCAACTTTGGTTGTTCGCTGGAAGTGTAACTTGATCTTCCTCGCCAACCCCTGAAATTTCAAAACATTTTCTCTGTTTATCCCAGAAACACAGCTCATACTTTCCTCGATAAGACTCATTCTTTTACATACAAACTATTCTCTAGCAAGCTATCATTTAGTGTGAGCAAAATGGAAATCGAAGGCTGATAAGTGAAGATGTTGAGGTTTCTAGTTATATTTTTAGTAGGTTACCTACTAGCAATGTGCAACAAAATATGCAAGTGTGTCCAAATGGGGAAGTGGCTTTCCAGGGTTTATTGGTCACGAGATTGACTGGGAGTCTGTGACGAGGAAGCTGTAGTTTATGATTCTTTACTGCTCTCTTCCTCTGTAAAGTACAGGAGGGTTTCTATTGGACGGGGGAAGATTCGGAATTTACATCTGCTTGAAAACCTACTATTACTACACCCATACGTCTAAAATGTATTGAAAAAATCTAGATGACATACTTAACGTCTAATTAAATATAATAGAGAGTTTATTTGATTTTTCTCAGTTATGATAATTAAGCTTCTGTAAATACTAAGATCTTGTCCGGCTATATAGAGAGAGGTGAATAGCTATGTAATACTATAGAGAATTACCTAGTAAAGAGGAGAGAGTACTCTAGTTTCTCTATATACGATTCTTTTTTGCAATGGCCTTTTTTTCTAGAGCTGTTCAGCGATTTGTACAACCCCACCAAAAAACGCCATTTTGCCTTGTTTAGAAGGGCACAGCAATAATACGCCTGATATCCAAAATTTCTATAAATGATTTCCAGTATTCTTTCCAGTATTATGTATCTTTCGTATAATTAGGATTCTTTATTAAGTGTGGTCTCCTTATAGGGGGGCTTGGAGCACGCGGAGTCGTGATTTTTTAGTTAACGACGTTTTCCCGATTTGCTGTACTTTAAGGGACTGCACTAAGAGGGGTGGTTTTATAAATGAATAGTAGAAAATTCTATTATTACTATAATAGCTAAGGACTAAGAAGTAATAAGAATTTGGAAGTGATCTACAGGGTTGGATCGTGTGATAAGATGGACAAGATCTTGGACTGGACACATGAGCACAAGTTTCAGAAGCCAGTGGCTTTGTTTGGGAGGCTCCTGATGACGCTCATTTAGTTAGAGTGGTCGACCGTGTTGCGCAATGGGATGAACCTCGAGTGGACAAGGATGGGAACGAGCGGTGAAGACTTTGATTTAATCAATAAATAGTGTCAACCGAGTGGTTCGGCGACGTGACATCATCGAATACAGAGAACCTCTGGGGCTACCATCAAGTAGCCAGGGCACAAATTCGTATGCCCATGTATGTAGCACAGGATTTAGGCCGTGTCCATGGACGTGACTTAGTTTCATGCAATTCACCTTCTTCTCCATCCAATCTTACCTGGTAAGTTACGATGATTGACGTAGTGACTATGTATCGACATGGAGGCAAATATGCTCTCGGGCTTGTCGTTTCCTCGTCATACCAGGAATGCAGTAAGTATAATTTTCAACCCAAACAGTGCAATACCCCCTGTATTTCCTATCTGTTTTATGAAGTACATACGTCTTGCCGGAGTATATGCTTCACATAATCACGTGAACAGACATCGCTTATCTCCTTCAGGGGTTGCAGTTATTCTGTGCGCACAGGCAGGAAACACCAAAAGTCCTAACTTCTCCTACCAATTATATCACAACGCATTGATATAATTATACGAAAGTCACTGGAAATTACTAAGCAACTATTAAGTTGAATTTGCTGGATTTCCTTTTTTATAAAAGCATCTTTGAGTAGGTGTTACATGAAACCCCAAGATGATTTGCTAGTGAAATACTAGTCTTTGAAATTAATTACGCAGCTTGGTAGCTATAGCTAAGATCTCGGTTAGTGATACTTTCTCTTTGTAAAGCTTCAATATAGAATCTACTAAGTCATAAAGTCGTAAAGAGGGTCGGCTAGATTGGGAAGGTGGGTACGGAGTAAGTGTAACCCCTGTTGTCTCTACATCCGTGGTGACTCATTAATGAGTCGTCCTCCCGTATATAGATCCCTCCCTCAGCTCTCAGGTTATTGATTCTTAAAGAAGTAATTACCTACACCGTAATCTTTAGTGTGCTGTCTCCCATTCACGCACAATCTTAAGACTTGGGTTACCTGATAGCAACCAACACTTTTTGTCGCAAGATGTCTTCTCCAAATCCCAATCTCCACACTGAAAATCTTGCCCTTCGTCCCGCTGTCCCTTCCGATGCCGCCCCCCTAGCCGCCATTTTTGCCAACCCTCTTAACAGCCAACATGAACCACACACGCCAAGCAACCCAACGGTAGAAGAATACCAACGCCGAATCGCCAAATGGGACGACCTACGCGCTTGTGGGAAAGCCTACTTTCTCGTCATAACCCGACGCACAACAACAGAAACGGTTATCGGCTTCGGCGGCGTTAACGCCATCTCTACGGACGCTCAGGGTAAGCGAATTGCGGATGTTGGTGTGCTGATTGACAGCTCCGAGTGGAGGAAGGGGTACGGGCGGGAAGCGTTGCAGGCTACGTTGGACTTTGCATTTCGGAAGGTGGAGGAGGAGGGCGTCGGATGCGAGGAGGCGTTTTTTGAGACATTGGCGGTCAATACGCCGTTTCAAGGACTGGCTGATCGGATGGGTATGACGAAGTGGAAGCAGGTGAAGAGTGAGGGAAAGGAGCTTGAATACAGGTTCAGCAAAGAGGATTGGGAGGGAATGAAGAATGGAAGTTCGTGAATCCGACCACTGAGACGGAAACTTTGATGAAAGTTGGATCACTGTTACTCGTGATTAATGTCACATATAAGTCCGTACAGAAACGCATCCTCAAGTCTCTTCTACGAGGTCTCGTGCTCATACATATATGCTCAAATTAAAGATATAAAACAAAGTACAATTGAAAAATTCGAACCACAAAACAGCTAAGGGTGGTGCTTCATACCAGTCAGATATCATATAACCCTACTGATGGCTTTGTGGGGTTCCCGGCCAGGATTTTGCATACAGTCCGCCAAAGCACTGCTTGTGAAAGCTGTGTCGGGTCTGGAAATAGACATAGAATAAATATGCAGCTTTATGTATCGCTGCATGTCTATGATAATCATCTCACTAGTCTTCTAAAGACTCAAGAAGAGGTAAAAATCAACAAGTTAAGCATCAACAACACTATCTCAATGTCCTGAAATTTTCTATAAACGGTACCTAACAGGTTCTGGCGAAACGAATAGGTAAATTTTATGAAAAGAAAAACACTAAAGAAATTACTGAGGACACTGTAAAGCAAGATAAAACGAAGGTTAAACTCGAAGTAAGTACTGGCAGCTTATTCTCTTCAAGCCCCATCTTCAAAGAAGAATGCGAAACAAGAGACCTAGGAGTTGGAAGCTTTTCAGATACAGGAGGCGGGGCAAGCCATGGCTAAGCGAGCCTGGCTCGTTTAGTGCAGGTGTCCAATAGCACATGACGGTCAGAACCGTCACATCGTGTCACACCGTATCACACCATATCAAACCTTAGAGAGCTCTATCGATCTTCAATGGCTTACTATAAGCCCTGACCCCTGGCAGTGGGTCTACAAACAATTCTTTGTCAAGGAAAGCATTCGTGAACGCTGCGATCTCATCTATTTAGGTCATATCGAGGCAAAAGCATTGATCTAGAGTTTAAAGCAAGGAATAACATGTTCGGAACCCAAATTAAACGAAGATTTGTTTGTATTAACTAGACTACTACTTTCAATTCAGTATCCGAGGGTGTACCTAGTATAAAGTGCAAATTTCTTCCATCCAGAATCGGGCAAGACAAGATAACTCTTAAGGCTCAATTACTATAATCTAAAGGCTCACCTGAATGCTTACAGATTCTCTTCAAACCACAAATAGTTTGTCACACGCTGATAATCTTTATCATAGTAGATGATCTACATATAGTTTCCAAAGTACCATTCATTATCTGTCAAATATATTGGATGATAAGAAAGCTTGAAGATCTCAGAAGTTGCATTCTATCACGAATTCAAGGTAAAATATGGTTTCTACAGTATCCGAGTTAATTCATACTTCGGTAGAATTTTCGCTCTCCGATACTCAATTCTCGGTAAAAGCTTGAACATTGACAATCCCAGTAGGCCGAGGAGGGTTTGTCAAGAACACATTTGTAGTTCGAAACGGAATGAGGGCAAGATTTTCGCAATGCAGGCTCTTGTATTAATCAATAAACCAGTAAATGTCTTTCGTCAAAGTAACCATGCATTAAACTGCCCTACTCTCATAGTCCTCCACGACCTAGTAGAAGCTTTCATTCATCTTTCAATTCCCAGACTCCTATTCAGCTAACCAAATTGACTTCAGAGCAGAGTTTCATACCTAAATTCAATTGAGGAATTCCCGACAAGCCACGTTTACTTAGACTACTTTCACAAATCACACGTGACATGTCCTCTCAAACGTGACTCTGCCTTTTTCTGGGAACTTGTAGTTGTGTACTCACACCATTCAGCTCACTATTTTCTTTTATTATTTTGTAATCAGTGAGAAAATTGATTAGGTTAGATTAGATTAACGGCCTCCGATTAATCTAACCATAGATTAATGAGGTCCTAATCATTAATCTGATTATTAATTGATTAATTGATTAATATAACACGTGACCGGACCGGTAGTGTCGGAGAAAGGGCCGAGCTATCGGAGTGGCGTTTTTTGTATGTATTTTAAGTGGCCGACTCGGTGATGTGGCCGACTCGGTGGTAAACCACGTTATATATAAAGAGAATGAAGGAAGGGTAAAACCTCTAAAGAGCTAGAATTCAACGTTAACTACTTTATTATTTATTATTATGCTTTATATAGTGTATTATTCATATTAATTAATTAATCAATGATTAAAATAGATTAATTAATCTAATCTAATCAACCCACGTGTTAATCATTAATCAGATTAATGAGAAGTCATTAATCAGATTATTAATTGATTAATTGATTGATTTGTGCTCACGCTGTTTGTAATTAATTAATGTACCTATACATTGATCTAGCGCTGTATTCATAGCTACATTCCTCTTGTGGCGAGATGCATAATCGAATTTCAGTATAAGATTTACGTAAAACTTAGTGTTTGAGTAAAAGATTTACTTAAGTATGAAAGTACCACATTCATAAAAGGGATGGCCTTTCACAACATTGTTTGATCTCACACTCCACTCACTCGCAGCACCTCAGACAGATTATTGACAAAATTAAAATATCATATTATTTATCATATTTATCATCTCAATGTACGGTTTCGGAACCTCCACCCGTTCCTTCCCCCCTGCTTAAAACTTCCGACCCCTAAGCCCAAGCAAAACATTTGTCCACAATAGGAACGGTCACATTATAAACCTCCACTTTGTAAAATTGGGTAGCAAAAACATCAATGGCAAAGGTGAAGTCGCTATCGAGCATCAGTCCTTGGGAACAAGTTCCGTTGCTGCTCAAACCAGTCAAACCAGTGAGATTAGCACCGGCACCACCGGAAAGCTCGAAGGTGTTCACAAATCCCGGTTGAACGGTGACACCACTGCTCAAATCCAAAAGACCACCGAAGAAGTTGATGCCAAGTTCGACAGTGAGTTCAGCGGTTGGGTTGAGCTTTGCGACGGCCTTGCCGGATATATCGGCTGAGACGTCGTAGGTTGGGACCCATCCGGAGGTTGTTGTAAGAGCAGAGTTAAGGAAATCGATGTGGACATTTCCGCCTGCGAGGTCGATTCCAAATTCGGTCGAGACGTTTACAGCTGCGGAAGCGGAAACATCACCTGTGACTGCGAACTTGAGTTGTGGGCCAAGTTCGAGGATACCTGGAACGGTGATACCGTAGAAAAGGGTGGATGGTGAGTAAGAAAAGGTTGTAGCGTATGCAGCGGTCACGTCTGCTGAAATGCCAACACCCGCGGACATCTCGGCATCAATATCAAAGTAAAGGCTTTTGAGCTTGAAGGTGAGCCAGTTGTAGCTGAGATAACCGGAGAAGGTTACGTTGGCATCGAAAGTTGCCTTATCGGCGGTAATAGTGACATATGGGTCATATTGGTAGAGAACTGTGTTGGCAGCGAGAGCAATATCCGTGTTAAGAGTGTAACTTGGATCAATCACGATGTTACGAGCTGCGAGCTGGGTGGCTGGGACTTGTCCGAATGTAATCTCGGTAAGTTCTAGGAGAACGTTAGAGGATTTTCCGCTGGGAATTAATACTCAACTAACCGGCGGTAGAGGAAAGATTGGTTTTTGAAGCTTGGGCTGTGCAAACCAAGGTGGTGTTATCAAATTCAACTCCATCGACGAGGAAAAAACCTAAGAAAATATTAATACGTGGGAATAGTAGTATTCGTGCTTTGAGACACATACCTCTCTCGAGCTCTTCGTCGCAGTCTCCAAAATGGTTTGTAACCATCAAGAATTCGTCTTGAGCGGTCCATGCTGTGTATATGTTTTCAAAGATAGCAGAGTCGTTGAAGGTAAGCTGCACTGAAGTAGCGGAGCAGTCGACGCTAATGACAGATGCAATAGTTTCCAACAAAACTGTTGGCAACTTCATGGTGTTTTTCATCTCAATAAACGAGGTGGATGAATTAGAGGCATATGGAATGGTAAGATCAAGGCTGGGTTCAATTGCTACCACTGGATCGATGAGGTCCGGTGCAATTGGAGCTGGCGCAAAGAGAGCTGGTGCGCCAACACATTCCTCTGAGCAGTCATCTTGAGCTGCCACAAGGAGGGCCGGAACCAGGAGAGAAAGACCAATGAATGACTTCATGATGATGAATTAGAAATTAGATAGTAAGAGATGTAGTTTTTAAAAGAGTGACTGGAAGGGCGGAGGAAGACCTGAAAAAGGGGAAACTATTTGGCGAGGCCATCCCCTCTTATAGTTCACAAACGAATCGGCGAGTAGGTATGATGGCGGGGGATGCACAAGAGAAGTCTGGTTGGTCTTCCGTGAAATAGCCTCATAATCGAAGTTGAACCTCCGTTGCTCAATGCCTGATGGGCTCCGCCCTATAAGGACTCGTATTGGGAGCGTTCATCTTATTCGCTCAAAAGGGGGACCTCTGCGTAATCGTAGTCCTGCGTAGATGATTCTAATAAAGTTTACCCATGACTTTACGCTGGACTCGGATTCGACGGCCGGAAAGTTTTCTAGGAACGGTTGTATATGATCTGTGCTCCCCCTGGATTCCTACGAAGTATCTTAAAAGTGCGCGTTCTTGGCCCACCACGAGCTTAATGCAGACACCGTTGCCGTGCTCGACCCCCATGTTGGACCCTGGGTTTGCGCACTGGTCGTACTGTGAACATTGCTTTCGGCCAGGTTGCTGGGCAGTACGATGAAATCGATTTGAGCCCGTTGCAAAACCAGGGTAACCTGAGCATCTCTGAGAATCGTTTGCTCGCTTGAGGGGGGAAAAGCTAAAGATTGGACCAGAACTCTGATAATGGTCGATAAACAAACAATCAAGCAACTGCTGACCGGTCGCTCCCATGACCTCCCGGGGAACAAACCACCTCTCCCACTTTGTGATATTTAGCTTCACAAAGTTGTCGGAGATTCGGAAAATTCCATCAGAATCACAAAACCCCTGGCCCAACTGAATCGTTACCACACCTGGTAGTGATAGCGCGAGGATACTCGGCCATAATTGGCAGCTCAATGAGCTTGGCCCAAGCCAATTACACCACGAGGACGTCAATTGTTGCGGCCGGCAGCTCGCGGCAGAACAATTGCGGCGGGGTTGAGGTAAAAAATAACGGTCAATGCGAGATATGAAGTGACAGAGCTGCGGAGCCTTGCTCGGGGTTTCCTTGGCTAAGGTCGAGATTTGCAATGAAGGCATTCCAGAACGAATGATTTGACATCGACTGCTAGTTAGTCGTCTCTACGCGTCGCCTGGGGGTGAGTTCAGCGCGCTTCGGGGGTTGCAAAGGGGTAAATTATATCAGAAGAGGAGTCGACGAGAGAAGAGAGGAAAATAGAGAAAACAGATTGGATGGAATATCTCTGTGCTGTTTGCATATTTAAAGTATATGTAGGTGATCACATAGTGTTGGGTCGTTCAAGAAAGATTTGGGCCGACTGGACATCATCCGTGTGACCGAGAATAATCAGCACGTGACAGAAACAAGTTCCTGTTTCAAATAATATTCGATATGATTAGAGAGAAAACGAGAGATATGTTGCCTATTTCACACGGTAACACGCTTCAATGACAATGAACTCGTTTTCGGGATATCACGTGACCCAAGGCTCGCTAGATATTTGGTAACCAACCACACCACAACCGTAAAAGCCACAAACAAATACGCCCTTGAAGGGGTGGCTGGGCCTCTGCCTTTGTTCTACTGGTCACATAATTGATGGAAAGATGGGAACCAGAAACTGACCAGCGCGTCGCTTCCAATTGCCATTGGACAAGGTCGCTGCTTCTTTCGACCTCGGCTGCGTATATCACCGTTTCCTCCCTTCGTACCGACTTTCGAAATCTGCAATGGCTCTAATCGCCCTGGCTACGTGCTCTTTTATCCCCACATCGTTCCCCTGCATCAAACGTTCGGCTACTCCGTTGTTTTGGTATATATATTTGTTGAGAGTGTTGAAGTTATTGACGTTTGCCGGTCGTTCGCTGTTACTTGGATTCTTGTCAGCCAACAAGCGTTCATGGTGTCTCAGGAACTTTTTGAAATTTTTTACCTTGAGTAAGAGCCCGGATAGACTGTAGTTCTCGAATGGCTGCTCGAATGTGCAGATGGCATTTTGAGGAGCGATGATGAGTTGGTTATTATGGTCATCTATTTGTATGTTGCACGACCGGAGTTGGGGTTTTGGCATAAATGTTGACACTTTATTAGTACAAATCCAGCGCTTACCATTATTTAAATGACAATTTAAAGATCCTGGTGCGATCCCACACTTTCTGGATTGCAGAAAACCTCTACAATAAATTTGTGTTATCATATTTTGTTGTTTTGGTCAGCCAGAACCAGGCGAGAAGTTTTGCAGTTTCCTGCAAAACCCGGGTCATGTGCAGACCCAGCCACACCTCGCTCACCTCACGGGTTTCACACCTAAACAAGAACTTCTTCTGACTCTCCGTATTTAGAGCTTTTAAAATCTATTCCAAAAATCATTCGCACGCATGATAGGTTCACTGAATCTAGCAAGTGCCATTGTTTTTCTGTGCGAAGTCAGAGCCTCGTCTTAGGCAGCAACGAGCTCGTATTAATCATCACACTTTCAAACACATTGCGTTGTGTCGCAATGGATCGGATAAGGACGTCTATGGACAGTTTGAGGATTCAGGAATCACGACATGAACTCTCGAAACAACCAAGGGTGTATCCTAAGGAATGGGATCCAAGCAAGTATCCATTGCGGTTGGCGACAGACCAAAACCTTTCAGATCAGGGAGTATCAACAGCATCTCTATCGCCCCCGCCACATGCCTCTTTCACGGCAGCTAATACACTCTCCAAAATTGACGGACCCCGGTTTGGCCATGATTTGGTTTCCGCCCCTTCAAGTCGCGCAAGCAGCTGCGCGTATTCATGTTCCTCTAGAAATACTAGCACCGGAAGATCTTCCTCCATTGGATCATCTATATCTTCCGTTAGGACTTACGACTCCAGCCCTGAAAGAGATACTGTATCCCTGGGTTCTAGAGATCAGACATCAATGAAAACCTATGTTTGCCCAGATTTTAGGGAGCCGCTTTATGAGAATTGTGACAAACGTCCTGTGGTGACAAATCTTAAAGGTGGCAAGGCCTTTTCTCATCGGCAGCAGATGATAAACGAAAAGGAGTTGAAGGTATTGGTCAAGGATGATTTGGCGAAGGAGAAGAGGCAAATCAACAAAGATCGAGATGAAAGGAGGGGAAAGTGGAGAGCTCGCATCGACAAAAAATCAAAATCGATCGCAACGCAGGCTGGTTCAACTTCGACCGACCTTCCAAAATTATCGCTTCTACCAACAAATCTCAAGCCAGACACTTCCAAAACAACTAAAATGCACCAAGATAAAGTTCCTTCTCCGTCTCCAAATAGACTTGATTCCCCAAATCACGAACTAGGATCGCAGTCTGCTACGATTCGATCGGCTAGGGGCTCTCAAACCGAGTCGGTCTCATCAGAAGATGCTACGGACTGGGAAGATGACAGCGACTCAGAAGACTCTTCCCAGCCATTTCATTCCCAGTTGTCACTATTCCTCGGCGGTCTGCTAGAGAATGAAAGCCCCCGATTGCAAACAGAGCTGTCACCTATGAAGTCGAGATTAATTGAAAAGCTCATGCTAGATTTCTGGGGTATTTTTGATAGCAGCTTGCCGCAAAGTGTAAGGCAACATGGCTCTTCTGGTCAATCCGCTTTTGGTACGACAACTTCAGAATCCGGGGCAACTTCTCGGGATTCTTCAAGCGTTAGATCTGGAAAGAGGGGTCGGAGCGATGACGGCAATGAGGAGGAAAGTGATGGTAATAATGAGCGACGTCGGAAACGAGCACCAGTAAACAAACTACCAGCTGTGCCAGAGTACGAATCACAAGCGAGACAATTCGCATGCCCCTTTAGGAAACATGACCCTCGAAATTATTCTATCCAAAAGTGGCCTCGATGTGCCGAGAAACCCCAGAAGAGTATCGCTCGGCTAAAGTAAGTTGTTCTCCTCCCAACACTCACTAGAACATGCTAAACTTCAACACAGAGCGCATCTCTACCTATACCATCTCATCGAGAAATGTCCACGTTGCAAGTCGGTATTTGAGACTGAGGAAGCACTTGAAGCTCACAATATGGGCCAAGAACGATGTGAGGCAAGGTCGGACCAGAAGGTAGATGGCATGACTAGGAAGATGAAAGACCAAATACAAAGCAGAAAAAAACCTTACCCTGGGCAAACTGATAGCAGCAAATGGGAACAGATTTACAAAATTCTTTTCCCCAACGAAGAAGTGCCTGATCCATGTAAGTTACTTCTTTCCGTGTACTCGCTGATATAGACAGAATGTTAATACGTGATAGTTTTTGAGCCAGTCCCGGATCATGGGACGGTTAGGGCTCAGTCTCCAGACTCCGTAAATATAGCCCATTACGAAGCATATCTCCGCCGCGCCCTTCCGGTATTTGTTCGAAATGCACTAGAGGTAGCAGTCGATGATGAATTACAACCAATCGAGGCCCAACTACATCGTCGAATGATAGATATCATACAAGAAGCACAGGATCAAGCCTTTGCGAGCTTCCGAGACAGGCCAAATTTGAATACAACACCTGCTGAGTCCCAATTAGCTATGGCGTCCGCTAATTACCAAGCCCGGACCAATATTGAGACATTATTCCAGGCCCCTCCACCGACAAACTCAACATCCTTTCCTGAATTGGCTGACCTTCGTATTCCACGGAGAAAGTGCGAGCGTAATGAATTCTCTGATTCTGGTTATGGTTCTGGCGCTGCACCTTCGACCATTTCTCAACACGACTCATCCGAAATTTCAAAGCATGATATGGTGCCTTCGTCAAGTAACCTTCACCATGATGGGACTACATGTGATTCAGATGTTCTGATGGGCTCCCCAAATTTTGATGTAACACATCTCTTGAGTTTTGATGGACTTGACAACCTTCCATCTGTGGATGGTCATTCGGGGTATCCTGACCTCGATCTGGGGGACCTTGATTTTCTTTGAGGGGGCCACGCAATCTATACTGTTGCTTGTAATGGATTTCCTTCTTTCCGGTATCTTGAAAAATATATGAATAAATGGCCTATCTCAACAGCGATCAGGATTGATCTAGCTGCCTAAAGAACAGACAAACTATAAGAAACCGCCTCGCACGTAAAACGATAGTGAATTTAGAAAATATCAGTAGCAAGTCTACTAAATTGTGCCTTTCAGGTCCTCGCTTACAGTCGTGCTGCTGGTCTAGGTCGGGTATGTATGAGGTGTACGAAGTGTACCTTCGGGGCTGGCCCGCGGAGGTAATGATGACCCTTGGTCCTAGCCAGCGTAGGGGTTAAGGTTACACTCTAGCGCGCGGGTCGTAAACAAGGGAAAGAGCGGCAGCGCCTGTCGCAGCAAAACATGATCGCGCGCAGAGATGAGGAGGGAGGTAGACGAAGGGAGTTGGAGAAGGGGCGGGGAGGGGAAAAAAGACGGGAAGGAGAAGCGGCCGGGGCGAGAAAAGGAGGCGGGGGCTGGGTGTTCATGTGTTGGTGGTGGAGGGTTACTCAGGTATATGATTAACGACTTGTTGATGACTTGGGTGGAAACAAAACATTTATCATTGACAAAAGTTTCAAGTTTGGTCACTGCAAACAAGGCTGGAGATGAGGACTGCAACTCATTTAGGTAATTTACGTGCCTGATAGCACCGTTACACAGACTCGTATATCGGTCGTCTTGATTGGTGAGAGCGGTGCACCTCAAATTAATTACTTTACCTACCAGCATTTCCCCCCTCCTCTTTTCATTCCTCCTCAAACTCACCAGCCCAGCCTAGCCCAACTGCAAAATGGGGCTTCAACAATTACCTTTCTTCGCCCAAATATTTATCGTGCCTGCGGCTCTCACGGCGTTTTACATTGCCCAACACATCGCGAGGCAGATACTGTTTGTCGACAAAACCAAACCACCAGTCGTTTTCTCCTGGCTTCCACTCGTCGGCTCCACCATCGAGTATGGTACTGACCCATACATATTCTACTTCAAGTATCAAAAGAAGGTAGTTCTACTAGTTCTCTCATTCTCGTACCCTTGAACTCACTCGAATCGTAGTTTGGAAATGTATTTTCCTTTGTCCTAATCGGCAGAAAGCATACAGTATGCCTCGGCCCCGAAGGAAACAATTTTGTCTTCAATGGGCCATTGAGCGACGTTAGTGCAGCCGATATATATCGAGATCTCACCGTTCCTATATTTGGAAAGGATGTTTGTTATGACTGCTCTCCAGCTAAGCTCATGGAGCAAAAGAAGGTGAATCTACCGCTTGATCCGTCTTTATTGGAAGGGTACCAGGGCCTAACTCACCTATAGTTCATGAAATACAGCCTCACACCAGACATGCTTCAGTCCTACGTGCCAGTTTTCTTTGATGAAGTCCAGGGCTACGTGGAACATGCCGACTGCTTTCAGGGTGATAAGGGGGTTTTCGATGTTGTCGAGAATATCGCACCTATGACCCTCTTCACCGCCGCTGCCTCTTTGCAAGGGAAAGAAGTTCGCCAAAATCTCGATGGGGAATTGTCCGCTCTCTATCATGATCTCGATAAGAGCTTCATCCCCATCAACTTCTACATGCCAGGCTTACCAATACCTATTAACCGCAACAGAGACAAGGCGCATAAGAAGATCGTGGCAATTTACCAGAAAATCATCGATGCCAGAAGAAGTGCTGGTGGCAGTGACAAACACGAGGGTGATGATGATATGATCTGGAGCCTGATGAGATCAACTTATAAGAACGGATTGCCTGTTCCTGATCACGAAATTGCCCATATGATGATTGGTCTACTCATGGCGGGACAGCACAACACGTACTCAGTTGGTTCGTGGATTTTACTTCGTCTTGCTACACGACCAGAACTTCAAGAAGAGCTATACCAGGAACAGCTTCAAAATATCGGCCCCAATCTCGAGATTTCTGCCGATCGAGCAGCCATGGACCGTCTCCCTCTCCATCTAATGGTTGTCCGCGAAACACTACGCCTTCATGTTCCTATTCACACGGTCATGCGAGCCGTCAAAGCACCAATCACGATTGTAACAAAAGACCCAGAATCACAAATGGATCGTGCCTACAAAGTCCCGCCATCACACGTATTAATAGCTGCGCCTGGAGTTTCCGCTCGTTCTGATTCCGTTTTTCCAGATCCGGAGACATGGGAACCTCGTCGATGGAAATCTATCACAGATCTTCACGACGGCAGTGACAACGTCGATTCAACCAAAGATGCATTGTTCAAGGGTGCAACCTCTTCCTATCTTCCATTTGGGGCTGGACGGCACCGTTGCGTTGGTGAAACGTTCGCTTACTTGCAACTAAGCGTCATTACAGCTTACTTGGTGCACAACTTCAAATTCTCCAACCCCCCAGGCGTAGATGAGCTGCCTCAGACGGACTACAACTCCATGATTACACGACCAGTCACCCCTGCAAGACTGGCATGGGAAAGAAGAAAGTGACCAATGAAAGGAAATAGGACATAGGGGCTTGGAAACGGGCGGGTTTTACATCCGACTTTCAATTATCTATGTTTCGGCTCGCTCCTTTAGGACTTCTAATTTGCTCTGAGAATAAAAGACTTATGTATGTGGCGAAAAGAGCCAGAAGCTTTTTCATATGCATGTAGCTAGAAGCGTACTTTGATGTTCATCCGTAAATTGGGGGCAATCGCCCTCAATCAGGCGGGCTAAATATACGAGCGCATTCCGCAGGCTCTAGGATCACTGTGATTGGTAAAAATTCCAATATGTAGCACTCTCACGCCACCCCCCTTCATCTAAACGCCAAACCAATCAATCGGGGCCTCTGACCTACTTGTTGACACCTCTGAGGGGCTTGCAGCACACCTCTCTTCAAACTCCAATTCTAGTGGTGCGAAAGCTTACTGCAGATAATGCCGTGTTATGTCTTTGCATTGACTGGCACCTGGACTACGAACCGGCATTGCAACACGGCACACTGCCTAGTTTCTTTTGACATCCCATATGTTCTAATGTTGTGCACCCACATCCATCAATTTCCTCTAAGTGGCATACGTGGTGGAGGGAACTTTTACTGAAATCATATCTACGGTGTCGAATTTGGAAACTGGCGGGGCAACGCGGCAACATTCACACTGCTATTCCGAGTGGGTGTGGTATCACGTATGCAAAAGCGGCAAACTCGAAGTGGGCAATACTCAACCGAATGAAAAACGGCAAGTTCCTGAAGAAATCAGCTTGTGTACCACTCCATCTTTGTAGTAAGCTTACGACACCATTGTCTATAAGATGACCCTTGCCGAACAACATGCATTGAAGTTTGTTTTAGTAGGTGGCTCTACAATTCTCCTGCAAAGCACCATTCACAGTCATGACTGATATTACTGTTCCGGGCTCATCCTTAGACACTTTCCCACTATACCCTCCCCCGGAGGGGCAGGTGTCTGACTTCGAAAATTCAAAGACAAACGGGGATTCTATGATAATCGTCACTTCGGTGTTTCTCGCATTTCAAATAGTGTTCTTCAGTTTGAGGATGTACAGCAGAGTATTTGTTACGCGTAAACTTAAATGGGACGATTGTGAGTACTGTCGAGTAGAAGATATCAGATCGCTTAGAATTTAACGTCGTAATACTGATATAGTAACTTGTGCCATTGGCTTTGTAAATATTTCCATCCTCGACTTTGTCCAATGCTAAGTCTTCCATAAGGTCTTTTCAGTAGCATTTTACATTATATGTATTATCGGTAAGCTACATATGAATCATTTGCCCCACTCTCCTACTAACAAGATAGGTGTCCAACATTCATTTTTTGGATACCATTTGTGGAACATTAGCATCTCACAAATCATGAAGTCCAATATCTTCATAGTACCATCCACACTATTCTTTTCATTCTCGTAAGTAACTAACAATTCTCAGCTCGGATATTTAACGCAAATCATGTACCCCATTGGAATGGCGTTCATCAAGTTAACATTCTTCATATTCTACTGGGAAATCTTCGGGCCACTGCGGTGGGCTCGAATAGCCATCTGGTTCGGCGCAATAACCAGTACGATATTTTATATACTTTGCATAATCCTACATGCCTTTTTCTCCGCTCCCAAGAAGGGACAGACGTGGTTTACCCATTCCATCACGGAAGAAGAACATAGAGATCTAGTTTTGAGTATTCCCACTGCTGCGATCTCAGCGGTCATCGATTTTTATATTTTAATCCTTCCCTTGTGTGGAATCTGGAAAGTCAGGTTGAGTTTCAAGAGAAAGATGGCTGTTACTTGTATCTTCATGACGGGAATTATGTGAGTGCCATCTCTTCTTGGGAGATTTTGAATGTCGGCTAAATAAAGTCGTAGGGCGTGTATTTGCTCCGTGGTCATCCTGTACTATCGAATAATCTTACTACACACCAGGGAGACGCTCTGGACACTACCGGCTGTTTTGACGACATCGTACGTATAATTCCCCCTTTGTATTTAGTCAGTCAAGCTGAAATATGACAGTGTTCTCGAATCGCAGATTGGTACCGTCTGTTGCTGTATGCCAGCACTCCCTCCTCTCGCACTAAAATTCAAAAGTCAACAGAATAATGTCGTCAAGGTAGTGACAAATTCCTTTTTACGCAAAGAAAGAATGCCCAAGGTTAGAAGAAGTGGGCAAGGGAATTATACGGAATTTGACGATGATACTACACGACAAGACGAACAGATTGAGCTGAGTGCCAGGACAGTAGGTGGTAGTTCGTCGGTACGAACACATGTTGGGACTGGGGTACAGAGCGTTATTGAAAACGAAGAGGATGCTATTCATTTTTCGCAGGACATACGACAGAATGTTTTTCATGGAGACGAAGGTCCATGAAAATTATGATAATACCGAGGAGATTTAAACCTAGGTTTTCTGTCAATTTCAAATCAGTTCATCGCCTATTCTTTCTGGAGTACTTGTACTCTAGAAAGCTATCGACTCTTTTATAGTAATATATATCTTACTAAAGAGTGTTTTACTTTACCTTTAAGAGCCGTTAACGTAATTAGAGTAGTAACCTCTCGCTATTAGAAGCTCTTTACTAAATAATAATATTTACTCACTAAAGAGAGTATATCTACCTCTAAGAGCTATTAACCTAATTATTATAATATTACACGCTAATAAGCCATAATATAGTGTCTAAAAGTAGAGATTATAGTATATATTTACTAAAGAGAGTACTTATAAGAGTAGAACTCTATTAATCTAAATAATAACATAACTTTTCTTAATAATTTTAGAAGAGCCGTTCTTTAAAAACTACCCTCTATAGGCTTATAACCACTTCTCACTATTAAGTAATAGCTTGTTACTATCATTTTTAAATCCTTCTTCTGTTAACTCAAACTGTTCTCTCGATCTATCTTTCTATCAACCTAGTCTAGTTTCGGGCTGCCCGCTCGCCATGTTTTGCTTAGCCTGTCAAGCGGCCATCGACTCTGTCCCATTATTTGACGGGCCGGTGCCGACAGGCCCTCAGGGTTTGCATTATACATACGAGTCCACGCGGTCCACCTCAAGCATTCGAAATGCATCGAGTGCTACCTGTCTCGTATGCAGCAGGCTAGGAAATGGTCTGAACGGCGAAAGGCTGCCAAACGCTACAGAGCACCCATTTATGAATTTAGTTTTCATGTTTTACCTAGGGAACCCTTTCATAACTGGAACCACGGAACGGAATGCGTCTAAAACGACTAAAGGCAAAGGGGTTTGGTATTGGGCAAAACTCCAAGCTACCTACCTCCAAACCTCATCGTGGTCGTCACGAGTAGAATTCAGCTCGATACTTTTTAACAACTTCGGTATTTTACATGCCTTAGTACTTTACCACTACGCGCTAACAGGGCTTTAGTGTTTCGGGACGTGACTGGATATAACTGGGCCAAAAATCCATATGATCCGATGAGGGCTGTGGAGTTATGGCACAAGGACTGCACTACTCAACATAGGAAGTGTAACCAAATGCCGGCGGATGTTTCATGGTCTCCTACAAGATTGATCAAGATCGGAGGCACTGAGAATGAAAATCCTCGACTCATCGTGACAGGCAATATGGGTAATCTGCCATTTGCTACTCTAAGCCATATGTGGGGTGATGGCCAATTTCTCAAGCTGCAACGGAGCAACCTGGTTGCTTTCCAAGAGGGCATCCCGCTAGGCGAACTCTCGCCAGCTTTCAGATACGCGTTATCCGTTTGTCGGGAACTGGGTTTGTTGTATATCTGGATCGATTCTCTCTGCATCATTCAAGAAGAGGAAAGTCTGCTTGATTGGACCATTGAAGCACCAAAAATGCATGAGGTGTATTCCAACTGTGTTTGCAACACAGCCCTTTTAACTGAGCAAGCGGCAATAGAGAAGGTGGCACTACGCCCTTCGAGACTTGAGGATCTCGTCTTGGCAGATTCTGAGGGGGTTGAAATGGAAGACGATCTCACCCAATATACAATAATCGAGCCGGGCTATTGGGAGAAAGAGGTTGAAGCTCAGCCACTGCTGAGTCGTGCGTGGGTCATGCAAGAAATATTACTGGCTCCGCGGGTTCTTTATCTAGGTGACAAAGAGCTATTTTGGGAATGTCGCTCAATCAAAAGATCCATGAAGTATTCTGGTCGAATCCCATATCATCCGCTGGATGGTAATCATTTGAAAACACTGGTTCCATCTCAAATGGACGTTAAGAGCATGGATAACCTTTTGAAGCTTTGGGTCGATATACTAGAGAGGTATTCGAGGTGCAAGCTATCTCATATTAGTGACAAATTGGTTGCCATTGCTGGTATAGCAAAGAAATTCCATGAGTACGGCATGGGAGAATATGTAGCAGGGCTTTGGCAAAGAGATCTTGAATCTCAACTTCTGTGGGTTTCAATATGTCCAATAGCAGACCAGAAGCCTTCTTCAAATTCATATCGAGGCCCCTCATTCTCCTGGGTGGCTATAGACAATGCTATGGTTGGTCATTTCCGGGGAGTGCGCCACGAGTCTCAAGACGCCAAAGTCAACATCTTGCATATCCAATTAGAAAGACCCGGGGGCATGTTCGGGCCTGTGCAAGGAGGATTCTTGCAGGTCTGTGGAAAACTGAAGGAACTGAAATTTCTCAAGGAAATTGCGCCGCATTGCCTCTACCAATTCTCAAAGTATGGTGGTTGGGAATGGATTGAGCCTGGGGATTATTCAATTAATGGTGTTATCTCAACCCATTCTTATTATGAGCTCGGTGTGCAAATTCAGCCGAGAATTGTTGTCTCCCTGGACCGAATAGATTCTGAGAGGATTACTCAAAAATTATACTGCTTAACAATCTTCGGAGTTAGAGTCCCACCTGAGGAGAATATTCCTATCACTACATGGATGATGAAGGGACTGCTTCTGGAACCCACGAGAGCCAAATCTGGAGGGTTCCGTAGGGTGGGTGTCTTTACTGCTGTAGGAAAGCAGTATGACGAACTATTTCTCGGCCCCCATGAGATGGACGCTTCGATCCCATGCGATTATGATGAGGCTTCTGGAAAGCACAAAGTTACGATCATTTGACTTAGACCCTAGCTGGATCGATACATGGTAATTTCAAAGCGGCTGTGGAAGTGCATCTAATGGGCCAGACTGTGAGGATATGCGTCTAGGACAGTACGGTTTGACGAGAGATATTGAATACAAAGTTCGAAAAAGTTCAGAACAAACGATACAATTTACAAATTCTCAACACTTTCATACAGTGTGGCCATTAGTTTAACTATCGTAATTTTGTGCCAGTTCTTGAAATACAAAACTAACTACAGTTCTACTTAAAAAGTAGAACTATAGTTACGATTCGTAGAACGGAACTAGGTAAACTATAATAGTTTTACTAAACTATACAACAAGATAACTATAAAAAAGAGGTTATATTTAGCCTAAATCTTCAAGAATTATAGATTCAACTAAGCCTTCCACTTCCTAGGTAGCTTCGTCATTTATTACTACTGTAACGACACGTACGCAAGGCCCACGGTGTAGGTTGTGGAATCGTAGAAACTGTCAAATACAAGGATTCTAAGCTGAGGAGAAAAGAGAAGAAGGGACAGAAGCCCAGGAGCTAGAGACTCTTAAATACATGAGGTACGTCCAGCGCATACCCTTGGTGTCACGAATCACGTGCACACGTGACTAGTGAAGACCAGGCGGCGTCCTGACAGGTTGAGCACTATCACATACTCTTATAGTATTTAGGGGATCGGTTAGACTAGCTAAACGATCCAAGGATTTCATTAGTTATAAATCACGTGACACGAACAAGGATTGCTAGACGACGCGACCGGTCTACCAGTCTAGCAGCGACCGGGCGACTGGGCTAGCAGGCTAGCATCGTGAGGACGAAGGTTCTATATAAGACTGGCACGTCTGCCATTAGATAGGAGCTTCGTGCTCAACTCAATATTACATTGTTATCACTACCTTGACAGCTTTGTAGTTAAGTGACGAGTTTACCTCCGAGTAAACACCCAGTCCGCGATTGAACCTCTTTGCAAGAACAAACCCTAGCGATACTCAGTTACCTTAGTTAGTTAGTTTGAGAATCGTCACACTTGGCCAAGAGCTAAGCGAGGGATAACCAAGCAAGGGATAGCTGAGCAAGGGATAGCTAAGCAAGGCATAGCCAAGCAAGGCATAGCCAAGCAAGGCATAGCCAAGCAAGGCAGAGTGGCGGTCAGAACCGTTACAACTACTACTACGACATCTATAGTAGTTATAGGAGTAATAGTAAAGGATATAGGTGTTTAGCGTGTTTTAGACAGCTTAGGGACTCTAGAGGACCTTAAAGAAGGTGTTAGGGCGTCTTTTAGTAGCATACTATTAAATGGGTAGGACGGTTGTGATAGTTATGTAGATAGTGTCACGAATCACGTGCACACGTGACTAGTGAAGACCAGGCGGCGCCCTGACAGGTTGAGCACTATCATACACTCTTATAGTAACAGAGGATCGCTTAGACTAGCTAAGCGAACCAGGGATTTCATATAGGTTAAATCACGTGACTGTCATTGATTAGTGATGATCAACTGAGCAACGCTGAGCAAGATCAGGATGATCAGGGTGATCATACTAATCAACGAGAGCAGGGAGGTTCTATATAAGACTAGCACGTCTGCTATTAGATAGGAGCTTCGTGCTCAACTCAATATTACATTGTTATTACTACCTTGACAGCTTTGTAGTTAAGTAACGAGTTTACCTCCGAGTAAACACCTAGACCTTGATTATGCCTCTTTGTAAGAACAAACCCTAGCGATACTCAGTACCTTAGTTAGTTAGTTTAAGAATCGTCACACTTTGAGCACCCGAGCTTAGAAGTCAATCAACACGATGTCAGCCACTTCATTGAACCTACGTACACCGGTGGTAACCCCACCTACCCCAACCGTGGCGCCAACTATCACTACTCGAGAGGAAGTTAAAATTCCTCTTCCGAAACCATTCGATGGATCGCCTAAGAAACTCGTAGAGTTCCTCATGAAGGCGTCTATGTACCTCTCCTTCTATACTAGTTAGTTTACCTATAAGACAGACTAAGTCATCTAGATCACTACATGACTAGAAGGAGCAGCCTACAACTAGATGGAACCTTACCTAGAAGATTTCTAGGCCAATAGGACAACTAATGGAAAAGTCTCTACCGCTATGACAGACTAAACAAAGGATTTATTCAGGAATGTTAAGGGATTTAAGTTAGGAATAAACTAAGTATTTAAGGATATAGATATAAAGAAGAAAGTAGTTTATATACTATACGCTTTAAGGTAAAATAAATCTATAGCTAAATATACGTCGTAGTTTTAATAATACTCTACGTATATAGGTTAGAACAACAAAGCTCTAAGAGAGCAGTTCTACCAAGGACTTAAGGACAGTGTAAAAGATAAGCTAGCTAGGGACGATTTCCCTAACACGTTAAATCTATTAACTAACAAGGCTATTAAAATCAACAATCACAATTACGAACGAACTCTAGAAAAGAAGAGTAGCTATAGACATCAAGCCTCGAAGGGTAGCCACCGAAGGGATTACAGGGATCCTATATAACTCGACGCCACTATATAAAAACCCTTCTAGCTAAAGTAATAATATAGTAGAAGGCTAGAGCTCTCCTAGAAGGAACGAAACTAATAACACGAGCAGAACCTCTACTTTTTATATAGTCTAACTAGCTATAGAGTAAGTAACTGTCGTAAGAAGGCTAATTCTTTAGGAAAGTATTAAGCGTTTACTACAACTAGGAAGGAAATAGTATTACTTAAGAGATTTAACCTATCTAATAAAGAGCTAGAAGCTCATAGGTATAGAACATAAGTAGAGGATAAGGAGAACCCTATCCTTAAACAATACTATAAGGGACGTTCTAGATTAGAGTATAATCTACCTCTTTAACACAAAGTAGAGATAACAGAGTTATTAACAGACACCTTATTAGAATCATTAGACGCGTCTAGTTAAGGGAATAACTAGGACAACAACCCTTAAGAAGGAGAAACATAGGTATTTATAGGAAGCTTTAACTATAGTAACCGATAGGTAGACCTTGATAGAAACAAGTTAGACTTTTAGGCCTCTTATATAACTAGAGGACAGGCTCTAGAAGCGCTAGAACGATTTCGAGTTTAGAACAACCTCTTAATAAGTATTATCTTTAGGAATCTTAAAACTAACCTAGACACTATAGAAGGAAAACTAAATATATAAGCTATTAAGAACATCTTTAAATCTACTCTTAAGTTATAGAGAGAAAGAGATTAACCTTTTACCTAACTATAAGTAGGAGAATACTAGGTCCTAGAAGTTATATTAGAAGATATAATTATATAGTAGCGTAGCTACCTAAAACCTATATTAGACTAGGAATTAGAGAAGTAGTTTACTAGTAATAAACCTAACTATAACCGAGCTATAGAATAGTAAATAGTCTATGTAGTAACTAAAAGCAACTCTTAACAAGTAAAACTCTACCCTTAGAGGATTAAACCTTAAGCAGCGGAAGTTAGCTAAAGAGAATATAGTTTCGTAGTCTATATAAATAGACAGGAAATCTACGCCACGTTAGAAGACTACTAGTTAACAATAACTATAAAAATTAGAGAATAGAAACTCTAAGTTATAATTAACTTAGAAGCAATAGGTAACTTCCTCTCTCTATTAGTACTTAAGAGGCTAAACGTCTCTGTTAAGAAGATAGGACTATACTAACTAGGTATAGTTAATAGAACTAACGTAGTATATTAAAACAGAGTTATTAACTAGTAAACTATTCTAATATAAATTACTATCGAAGAACACTACTTAGATATATAATTCGACATTATAGTAATTAGTAACTAGAACGTAATACTTAGTATACTATAGATTAGTAAATATAATCTAGATATTAACTAGAAAGCTTAAATAATAACTTTTAGCTAATATAGCTATAAAGGATCGTAGCCTTAACTATATAGCTAGAACAAGGTTAGCGCTACCTCTTCTAAGGCGCTAGGACACCTTACTAAGGGTCCTCTATAGGTTAGTAAGAAAGCTAATAATATAATATCTATATAGTATAGAGAATTCGTAGAATTGTTTAAGAATCTAGAGAACTTATAAGCTCTACTAGAACATTATCTATAGGATTATAAGATTAAATTAAAAGAGAGTTATAACCTTAAGAAATAGAAAATGTAGCCTTATAGTTAGATTAAGCTATAACGCTTTAAGAGCTATATTATTAAAGGTTTAAAGAAAGGTTATATTTAGAGATCTAAATCACCTGTTCTATTAAATATATTAGTTATTAGTAAGAAGGACGATCTAACAGGTCGAGTCTACGTCGACTACTAAGATGTAAACAACGTAACAATTAAGAACGCTTATCTACTACTAGAAGGATAATATCTACTAGACAGAATTAGCTCTACTAAGATATTCACAAAACTCGACCAACGAAACGCTTATGCCTTGATTAGGATTAAGGCAGGCGATAAGTAGAAAACTACTTTTAGATTACTCTCAGGACTCTATAAGTATACAGTAATACTATTCAGATTAGCTACTATACTAGCAACCTGCTAGAGACAGAATAACAACATTCTAGAAGGTCTCCTAGAGGTAACGGTTATTTATTACCTAGACGATATTCTAATCTACTTAGATAAAGTAGAAGAACATAAGAGATATATATATAAGGTTATAAAAAGACTTACTATAGTAAACTCTTATCTTAAGTTATTAAAATATAAGTTTAGAGTAACTTATACTAAGTTTCTAGGCTAGATAATATCTCTAGAGAAAATAGAAATTAACCTAGACAAGATAAGAGACGTTATTAACTAGGAATTACTAAAAAACATTAAAGATATTTAACACTTCTAGAGATTTGTTAACTTCTACTATTAGTTTATAGTAGACTACACTAGAATATTAAAACTAATAACAAACCTTATATATAAAGAAGTACCTTTTATATAGAACAAGATCGTAGAGACAGCCTTTTAGATAATAAAGAAACGCTTTACTAAGAAACTAATCCTATATAGCCACGATCTAGAGAAACTAAGTACTATAGAAACAGACTTATTAGGTATAGTAATAGGTACTATACACCTATAACTAGACAAGAACAGAAAATTAATACCTGTAGCCTACTACTCTAGAACACTAGACCTAGTATAGTAGAACTATACTATATTTAAGAAGGAACTACTTACTATAGTCTTTACTTTAGAATATTAGAAAATCTACCTCTAAGAAACAAAGTATTAGGTAACAGTCCTTACTAATCATACTAACCTTCGAACCTTTACTACTACTAAGGAACTTATAAGTAAATACCTTACTAGATAGTTAGAAACTCTATCGTACTATAACATCGTTATCTAACATGTTATAGAAACTATAAACCTAAGAGTAGACGCTCTTAGTTATAAACTAGGCTATAAAGAAGCTAGAGAATATATAAGGCTAGTAATATTAAAAGAGCTACCTAATAGAGATTTAGCTTTAATAGTTTATTAAATTATAGCTATATAGATAGTAGATCTATAGCTAGACATAATCTAGAACATATATAAAGGAAAGAACTAGTACTATAATAGGAAATTATAGGTTCTAAAAGAATATATAAAGTAGTTTATTAGC
>LKTO01000308.1:0-61588 GCA_001399465.1 Hymenoscyphus scutula | reverse complement strand
GAGAGGGGGTTGGGGGGGAGGGGGGAGGATATTAGGGGGTTGAGGGATGGTGAGGGGAGGAGGGGGGAGGATGTTGCGAGGGGGATGAGTCCTGTTTGGGCGGGGCTTGTGAATGCGGGGGTTTTGAGGGTTTGAGGGTTTGAGAGAGGTTGGAGAGATTTGTATATCACGAGAAGGGAGGGGAGACTTAGGGGTTTTCTTTCTTGTTGATATTTATTATAGAAGAAGAAAAAAGGATTATCATTACTTCATCAAACCTCCCCTACTGTCGGATAACCCCACTAACCTGGCCCCCATGTTCAACATGTGCATTATCACTTTCCTCCAATTCTCTCGCCAACTCACTATCTAGATGCTGTCCCTCAGCCCTCAACCGATCAGCTTCCCTCCTATAGACAGAAGCTTCCTCTTCCAAAGCCGTAGCCTCATTAATAATCCTCTTCCTCTCTGCATCATCAATACTCTCGATAGAGCCAGAAATATACAACTCCACAGCCCTCGCTTCCCTTTCATCAGCCAATTTTTCAATCTCCATCAACTGCTCTTGGATTTGCTCCGCGCTTCTCACAACAGGCGCGGGATCTTGAAAATTGAAATTCGGAACGGAGATATTTCCCGGTGCATAAGGACGACCTTGTGTGAACGGCCACGCGCCATGCATAGCCGATATCCCAGGAGGTAAGGTATGAGAAGAATTAATATCTTTACTTGTCGATGGTGCAGAAGCCGTTCTCGAAAACGGGAAAGCTCGCATAATAGAAGGAACCGGGATATTAGAAGGTAAAATAGGCATCGAGATGCCATGACTTGGACCCGGAATACCGGTAGGAGGATGATGCTGCAAAGGCGAGATATTTCCCTCCCTCCTTTCTTCTCGTCTAGCCCTCTTGTCCTCTTTCCTCGCAGTCCGACGTTCTCGTTTCGCTGCTCGTCTTGCGGCTCTCTTCTCGCGTTTTCTGGCTCGTCGTTGGCGTTTTTCAGAACGCTTTCGCTCTTTAAAGGCTCGCATCATTTCTTTGACTTCTTTCCTTATGATGGCCATATCTTCATGATGTTGTTCCGCATCAGCACCTTTCGATTCCCGAATCTCCTGTTTAATATCGGCAACTGTTTCTTTGGTGATAGGTATATCCGGATGATCCAACCAATTCTTAATCGCCGCTCTTGCAATTGGTAATTGTCCTTCCCTAAGATCCTCATATTCCGGCAGAGAGCCCACGGAAGAAACGGAGTCTGAGGATGAAGCATGGGAGGAAGAGCTACTTGTCGATAGCGATCTGCCTCGATTTGTATTTTGCGTTTCGGGGTGACATTGACGACGACCTCGAAGACCTCTACCTTTTGTTCGGGGTTGATCGTCGTGGGACTCTCGACGGCCGAAGGAACGACTTCCTATTGTTACGCCGTTGGCGTCTGCGGCGAATCCGCGGGAACCACCAAGGCGGAAGCCTTTGTGGTCTGCTATGAGCATGTTGCCTATTTTGAATCCGTTGTTGTCGGCCTGTTGGGGGATAAGTTAGTGGGGTACAGTACGGAAAAGTAGTTGGAGACTGAGATTGAAGAAAAATAACCTCATAAGTTCATAGAGAACTTTGAATCCGACAGGTAATTTCGGAAAATCCAACATCAATGTTATATAAACACCAAGAATCATTACTGTCATTGAGTCTTGTCCTCTCATGTTCCAGCCCCCTTGAAGGGCGGAATCCCCCACTCGAGGAATTCAAAGGACGAAAGAAAGGTGTATGAAGAAGAACCTACCACAAGTCCCCTCCCAATCCTAAACCCATCCGAATCAGCAACAATAGGCCCCATCCTAAACCCCTTCGAATTCGCCTCCACAACCCCCGGTAAAAACCCGCTCAACATACCCCTCCTCGTAGTTCTAGGCCTCGAAGACGCCGAAGAAGACTCCGGTTGAGGAAGTAATTCGTGATCATACGGAATCCAAGTCCCAGGCATTTCCCTCGGACTCGTCGTTTCCCCGGAATTTCGAGCCTGGTTGGTATTGATATTTGCGATGATACGCACGCCACGAGGTCCAAAGAAAGAATCATTCCACTCCTCAATCGTCATGGAAATCGTGGTGTGGTTTGGGGATATGGGCGGGACTGGTGATCGTAAAGGTTCTAATTGCGCGAGCACCGGGTCGAGAATTTTGGAAGATTTCTCATTCAGACTCAGATCTTCCATCTCCTCATCCAAGAATTCCGCCCGGATTTTCCGATCCGCGACATCGTGATTGGAAATTATCGTGTGGGTCGGTAAGAGGTAATTCATGAATGTTGCCCAGTCTAGATGTGTCACATCTCGAGCCATAAGATCCTCGGGATAAGGGATGTCATTGGGGACTGTAGTGGGGTTGATGGATATGGTGTAGTTCTTCAAGGGTTCCCTCGAGAAAGGGGAATGAAGGGGTCGAGATTCAAAATATACTGAAGCAGAAGAAAATCCATCGGAAACGCTGTGGTTATTATCCTGGTGATATTCAGACGGCGAGGGCGAGGCTCCCGGGGTGTAGATTTTGATGGATTCATTAGAGGAAGTTGTTGATGGGTACCCCTGGCCAGCCACGGAAAAGTCATCTGCTTGAGAGGTAGCTGGAGTAAGAACGATATTGCTGTTGGAGACAATATCTGTCTCGCTATAAGGTGGTGGGGGAATGGATTCTCGGTTGGCCATTTTGGGGCGGGGGTTGGTCTGGTAGAATCTTGACTTTGAATCGTGTTCAAACAATACGAGCAGATTATAGGAGATAATACGTCGTACGCGTACGAAGTTCAAGACTAGGTAGGTATGATGACTTTATCGGGGATCGAAAATAATATCGCGATGGTCAAGTTAAGCTTGTTCTAGCCGTGCTTACTGGACTGGTACGTTGTACGCGCTAAGTACCGAAACCCCTGTAAACAGCAGGCGCTGCTCAGCCCTGCGGCGCAATGTTGGTAAAATCCAATTGGTACTAGCATTCAACAGCACTTAAAAGTGTCGGCTGACAGAGAATGGGATGATCTGGATTTGATGTGACAATGACGCGGCCTGAAATAAACAGCAATGCAAGACAATAAAAATATAGGCAACAATGGATCCAGGTTGTAGACGAATGTCACCCTCACTATAGAACAGACTTTTAGATACAAGGTTCTTCTGAAATTCGACTGCACTCAAGTCTACTACATGGGAACAGGGCGGACTTTGTTGTCAATGTGGCTACTACCAGATCGCAATATCATCTTACTCTATATACCCAGTTGCCTTTTCACTCAACCTCGGTATATTGGTCGTTAGGATACCTCAAGTCTCATGGAAACATCGGAGTGAGGCCACTCCTCGCTCCTGCTGCCCTGTGGTTTCTCAACTAACGCACAAAATCTTGCCCAGCGTTGTCTCATATGATAGGGCCTACGGTATAGTGACCCTGAAATTATATGGCTAAAACCAGCCCACAAATCTTTCATCCTGTATCAAAAGCCCGCGGGAATTCGAATGCTGGTGAGCACTCTCCCTGAAGGTCCTCTTGTACAAACTTCTATATGAGATAATCACGCAATTTGTTGGGCATTCCGGGGCTTCTCTGGAAATTTGCTGCAGTGATGGCGGGGTTCGATATTGGTATTTTGGTAAAATGGTCGCGGGGGTACTCGACAGCAGTAGAGAGTGGTTCATTTTTGACGCTCATTTTTGGTGGTTTATCAAAATTGCAGCTCCGGATTGTGAAAATTGATGTCTTCCTGCTTGTAATGGTCGGCCACAATTCTGTAAAGATAAGATGGAGCGTGGGCACCCCTAGATGCGGAAGTTAGCACAGAAAGTTGTGAGAAATTTTTGGCAACTTACAAATTGGTGATGTAGAGATCAACAAGATCTGGTGGAACATAGTCATAGACCGGATTGTCAATCTCTAGGTTCTCCACTAGAGCTCCATCATGGTAGCCGATAATGCTTCCAGGGTCGCCATATTCAATCAAGGACTCAAATTCGAATGGGTATTCTGGACTGAGCTTATAGACACCGCTCACAACAATCACTGGTGTTCTATGAACCTTGGCAGCCTTTGCAATGATGCGTGCCCCTGCTGCTGCAATCAAACCACCACTAGCAATAACAGCGTGGGTCGCAAGAATGACCTTGTTAACTCTTGACATGATCGCAAAGACGGCAGCGTCGGTTATGAGAATGACAGTAATTCCCGCCGCAGATAATGGCTTCAGAAACTTCTCAGTGCTCATATCCTCACCATCCAAACCAGCATTAGGCCTGCCAGTCACTGCAGCGTGTGTAGCCTCATGATCGTTAGGGTATGACTCTGCAACAATGACAGTAAATTTTCGTTTCTCGGCCGCCTTGAGTAAGAACTTTTGCACGCTCAGGGAGGAAGAATGGGTCAATATAACCTCATTGGAATGTATGAGGTCCTGCGCGTACGCCGCAATCTGGTCATCGACTTGGTCAAGCTCGTCGATGATTTCCTCGATTCCACTGATGACTTCGGCCTTGAGATCTTTTGAGCTTGCAGCCACTCGGTATGCAAGGTTGGCAGGATTGAAGGCCGTTTTCCCTTGTGGGGAGGTCGCCCCTGGGGGTGTTGATAGTGGGGATGGCGCGGCCGAGAGCAAACTGAACATTGAATGTTGGGCTGGCACCCCATTGAGCACGGCATACGATGTATGTGATGTCAAAAGAGGAGGACGATGACTCGATTGCGGTCTGCTTCCAAAGACATCGTCGTTGTCTCTGTCTATCTGTGCCGAGACGTTTGCTGAATCAAATCTCAACGGAGAGAAGGAAGGAGGGGCCTCGCCAGGTGCATGGAGTGGCAGGTTATCGTGTTGGCGACGTGGGGAGCCCATCTGACTATTCGAAGCAGAGTCGCTCATTTCGTCGTTTCTGTCCTCCTTCGCTTCGTCCCGAATCATGCCCAATACACGCCGGACAATGTTGCCCACGACCATCTCCCTTGGTTGTGCTTGTATGAGGCGTTGGCCGACTTCCTGTATGCGGGCCAAAAGCTTTCCAATATCACTCCATCTGAATTTCGCTACCACTCGTAAGAGTAAGTGTGCTGTGGCAATGGCACATGGTCTCGAGTTCTTGATCTGGCGTCTTTTTAACAGCCTGCTGCGCGTTAGTGACTGCAAGTCGTTCGAAGCAAGGCGCAACCTACGAGATCAGGTTTTCGATGGACGATTCGAGGGATTGCGACTTGAGAGATTTTAGGAAAACGCCCAGGTTTGGCGCATGGCCAGTTTGTAGTGAAGGCATTCTATGCTATGCGATGCGATGCGATTCGGTCCTTTGAAGCTGCCTGGGTTGTTTCTGAGTTGCCAGCTGGGTACGCTGGTGGGGTATTGGCACGCTTCGTTGCGCTTGCAATCACAAGTAGCCACGGGGTAAGTGGATGATTTATGGCGGTTCTAAACTTCCGGGGGGTATTTGCGACTCTGACTTTCTTCAAAGACTGCAGCTCAATGGCGATTTGGCGGATTTGGCGGTGCTAGTTGAGGTAGGTAGGTAAATTGTGGTGATGACTCTTTTTTTGGACAAGGGTCAGACTAGTTTATGCCAGGGGTGGATTTAGTGTGCGCACCATTTTCTGTCACTCGTCACTCTGCACTCAGACCCCCTTATATTGGCACTGATGAGTGAATATATGTTGATTGAGCTTTCATTTACCAATTCCCCATACTTACATTAAGTGTTTTCAGTGAAGAACTGGGTCTAACATGATATGTAAAACTCTCAAATCCCGTCTATCCCCTCTCTCATGTTACAATTGGAAGTGTTGCATGTCGGAAGATATGTTGTATTTGCCAAGTAGTTTGAAGTAGCTCGGATTGACGGGGTCTCTTGGATAGGAAGTCTTTTCCATGAGTCGCAATGTTCTGCCAGTTATTTCACGCTTGATTACTTACTTTCTACCTTGTTCTCTCTAAAAATGGTACAATATTCTTTTCCAACTTGACTTGTTGTAATGGGCTTCCTGTCAAGCTTTGCGTATCGTAGACGGGACACGTTAATTGAGCATAGTTCAACTATGTATATCCTAATTCTAGGTTGTGTCACGGAGGTAGCAGGAACAATGAGGGTTAATCATTTCTTGTCATACTAGTGTACTATGGAAGATGTTCATGGCAGTTCTCAAGGCGCTATTCCATGGCTCTACCATAGTACACAGTGTGAAGACTGGCCCTGACCAAGAAGTAGAAAAGCATACAAGCAGCCCAAAACCCAACCCAAGACCCTGTCATATCTTAAAAACCACTCAATCCACAGGCTGCCGCTCTGTAATCCAACATATTCATGTATAGGTCAGGGTCCTCAACAAACTCTTCATAATCAGGAAGCACTTGGTCTAATGAAACTTCCGAAACTTCATCATCTTCAGAATCATATGTCTCTGAGCAATCCATTGCTTGTTGCCGAGAACTTTCTCGTATACCCTCCCGCCTCTGCTCTCGATTCTGATTATTCCTTCTGATGGTGTCCACGAGTCGATCCCAATTCTCGCGAAGTTCGTCTTGTCTAGCTTCCTCTTCATCCCTTTCCTCCTGGCGTTCTGTCTCAATTTCCCATTCAAACTCTTCGTAGGTCCTTTGGGCGTCCTTGACCGTGCGGTATTTTTGTACGTAAGTATCGTAGATATAATCTGGCCTCATGAACCCGTCGATCAGGTATTGGATTGTTACACCATTTCCTAGCCGGGAAGCGCATCGGAAGTTGAGAGGAACCGGGAAGGAAGCCTGGGGGTTGAAGTCGAGGTAAAGTTTTCTGAAATTCACTTTTCCTTTTGCTTGATCGGCTTTGCATGATTGCTCGTTGAGGAACGCTCGGAATTTTCTGCAGGTATATGAGAAGACAGTAGCAGTGACCACATCCATATGGAGGAAGATGTCGAGCCACTTTAAGAATCAGCGCTGAAGAAGTATGAAATGAGAAGAGAGACAAGCACAACATACATAATTATAAGGGACTACATCGAAATCATGGTCTGGGTTGAACGGCTCGGTGGCGATTTCGGCGAGGTCTCCACCTGGTTCGAGAGGCTTGCCTGTGATTTTGGACACTAAAATGCTATCAGATCAACCCCTCCAAGTTCTAATTACAATTAGGCAAACTTACTTGGATGGTATCCTCCATCTTTGAATACTTTGATCCACTTTCTCCACGGAACAATCTTCTCCTCATCAGCAGTCTTCCTCTTCTTTCTTCCAGGTTTGGTCTTTGCTGGCTGGGATTTTTTGGGCACCATAGGTGGGCTAGGAGGAGTAGGAGACGGTGAACGATAGCCTTGCATCATAGCAACTTTTCTTTTCCTTGGAGGCATCTTGGGGAATAACTGTGGCTTTCTTGTTGTTTTCGTGATGATACTGTTTTCAAGACACTTCTTTGACGGTTGATAACAAAAGAAGGTCCTAATGTACTGTGTTCCGATTTAAATAGACATCTTCTATTCAATTCAATTCACTCAAAGCTCAACATGTCGTCACAGCAACTTCCACTACCATTCGGAGTCTCCCGTTATAGATTCACTGGGCGCTTGTCCAGCCTTTCTGGTTGTAGTTGTCGTAAACAATTTGAAATCACACCAGACAGTCTAGACAATCAACTTCATTTGACCAAAGCTACCTGGCCCTTTCAACCCACAACCCACAACCCACAATCGACATGAAACATGCGGCAATTCCAACCAAGCCCCATTTGTAATTGATGAGGCCAGCTCCAAGAGCTTCCATGGTTGAACTTAAGGGTCAATTAAGAGACTACATTCACCTTTAGGGCCTGTTTGGCTCAAGGCAGTTATCCAATTTAGATACTCCATCCAGATTTTGATCTTTTCTAATGACTTTCCTCATGGATCCAAGTATTTATAAAATAAGGCATAGTTGAGACAATTCAATTCTATCACTTTACATGTTTTTGTTTGTACGATAGTTTATAACTCTAAAATACCATTGGGCAATTCCCTAGTAGTTGTCATTATGAGAGCATCACCACCGTTGTTGTATAATAGATTCTATAATTTTGAACATCAGGACCATTATTAGTCGATCCTAATTTTTGGTAATTATAGGACGCAGCAATAACCCTCGAGTCATGAACTTTCTTCCTCGCGAAGTGGTTCTAAGAAGCAGAAGGCTTCTAGCATAGAAAAAGACGTGTAACAAATTTCTAAATTCTATCTATTTCGATAATACACTATGTAAAGAGTGGCTGATCCGAAAAAGGATACTCCCTAATGGAAGTGACCTTTAAACCTCCCACGGACAAGCTTTCCGTGGGCCCGTTCAGCAAACGTGTTAATGTCTGGGTTACTGTTTATTACAAGAGTCCGGTCTAACATGGCATCCCGCGCCCTTATCCAATCATTTTGAAGAGAGCCTGGTTGGGGTGCCATCCAAACATATCTCCCTCCTGCAACAACCTGCGTCGCTTGTCTGACTGTGGCTCTGTCATAATGCGACATATTTTGCGTTTGAACAATTGGTTGAGGAGGGGCAGGTGGGACGTTTGTAAAGTAATGCCTTTTGAAATATTTGTTAGAATGGCCTAGTGAGCTTGCGACGGTGTGGATACTTACTCCCAAGCTTTTTTCCACGCATTAAAAGTCGCAGTTCTGACATGACGACCATTATGGCCGCCGTCAGCTAGAGTTGGGATAAGAAAGTGTATGTGATCAAAACGACGTCGTTTTGCTAAACTGCTGGCCATAGCGTCATCAGTGCCTAGATACGAAAGAACGCTTCCCATGATCTAAAATGAGTTCCTTATCAGTATGAGAGTATGTTTTCGAGATAGAATATAGAGAAGGAACGGGAATTGGTAATGAACTCTTGTGTGTTCTAAAAATGATAGTGGACACTCACCTGTTCTGCAGCGTTGTCGTATCCATATCCTATTTTAGACCCAATAAGATTGAAAGCGACACTTATTGTAGGTAGACTGGTAATATAAAGGAGACTTGCCGCACCAGCAGAGGCAGGGGTTGGCATTGGGTTAGGATCATGCAAGTATCTCAATATTTGTCTTATGCCAAGTCGAAGCTCTTTATTACTTAGATGTGCCTGCCCTGAGTTGAAATCTTTGATGTTAATCACGACTACTATGTTGTGATGTGGGTTGGCACCGGCTATACAATGTCAATGATTGTGTCATTATATGCTACACCTGTAGACTTCGGTGTGTAAGAAGTTTCCGAGGAAAAAATCACTTACCTGGAACGACATTTACACTGAAATTTGGGAGTGGATGCGGCGGCCTTGGTTGCAACCCCCTTCGTAAATTGTCATTTCCATTCCTGTCGTAAATACGAGCGGCTATTGCTTGGCTTGTTTGCCGGTTCTGTCCCGCGCCTGCTTGTGCAAGCCAATTACCTTGCTTGGCTTTGGTTGGCGCTTGTCGGTGCAAGGTACATCGATTATTTGTGAGGATGGTTATAGCTTCTGCGTGTGGAAAAGTAAGAAGGTCACCGTCCTCAACATGAAAAGTGGTATTTGTATTACTCCAGTTTTGAAAAGGATGGGCTTGTGCAGTAAGATTATTTGGAGGTTGACCAACTATAGTTCCGTGAACCAGAGAGTCTGGAAGAGCTGGTGGGAAGGGGGTCGGGACAAGTGGAGCGTTGGCGTTGGCCATTGCGATAGTTATGAAAATAACTGGGGATCTATTGGCCTACGTGGAGTAAAGATGCCATATTTCTACCTCAATTAACAAAGGGGATCTCGACTATCGCAAGCGGCCGAGATCTGCTGGTATAAAGAAAAACAGACAATAAGGAGGGTCTCTTTTGTAATTCCTTTGTTGACTACAAAAAGCAACCCTTAAGCGAAGCTACACATCTTTTTACTGGGCTCAACCGGATTAGAAACTGCTCCTAGAGTCCTAGTACTAAGTTAAAATATCAAGAACTAAAACCATCTTACTGTGAGTCTCACGTAAATGTTTTGTTGAATTATGTTGATTTCTCTTGAACTACGGGTCTTCTCTCTCCCCCCAAAAATTATGACGGCAAAAAAGAGGATAATCATATACAAGTGGGGGAGTGCGACAGCAAGTCGGGTTTGCGAGAGATGTTTCGAGAGAGCAGCCTGATCATTATTCCACGAGTATCACATCATATATCTTTCCAAGTTCAATTACATTACTCCATCTCCCTTACATCATTACGCGAAAACCAACATGACGCCCAGTAAACCAACTAACCCTAAACTCTTAATTCCTACTTTCCCAGCAGAACTATTTACAGTAGTGGCTGAAGGCGCGACAGTCGGTGCAGTAGAAGTTGGCACTCCGCTTGCCACACTCGTTGCTCCGCTTGTCGAATTAAAATTTGACGAATTCCTAGTAACAGTTGGGAAAGATTGACTAGTACTTGGGGTAATTGTGACTTGCGAAACCTCCGCGGAAGAGATCTTATCCCATAGATCATTCGAATAATCAGTCGCTGTTTTTGTCACCGTCTTCGCACTCGCCGTGACAGTTATCCTTGGGACGGCGGTGATCGTTAGCTGAGTCGAACTTGCTGTCACTGTCACCCGAGATATGGTTGTCGGTTGAGTTATAACATAAGCCGTGTAGCAGGATGCAACATATAGTATCGACCTTGTGGTGATGACTGAAGTTGTTATCCCGGGCTTAATCGATGAAAAGGTGTTTGTTGTGTAGAGTGTGGTAGTTCGATATGAGAAAGTAGAGGATGGATATAGACTCAAGGTTCTAGTCGATGTGTATTTCTCGCCGGTTATTGTAGCGACTCTACTTCCTGTCGGGGCTATTCGGGTAGCTGTAGTGTGTGGAATTGGACTCCCAGATGGTATGCCGCAGTAGAACTTTGGCGAGCCACTAGTTTGAACGTCAACGTTGTCTTGAGAATTTTAAAAGAACAAGATACAGGTGCGAGGGAGAAACTGACTCATCAAAAGAGCACATATTTTTCAACGCAGTAAGTAGAAGCGTCCACTCTTCCGTATTGCAACTAGTGTTTGGCTTTCCACGACGAACATAACTGATTGCTGTATCTCGATAAGAGGAGCTGGTTGGATATTCAAGTATTGACGAAGAAGTGCATGCACAAGCTAGATCAAGAGAATTATTGATATTTACACATCCAGAAATATGTGCTGCTTGCGCAAAGTATGCTTGCTAAAAACCATGATTAGATGAGGAGGAATTGTATTCGGCTAATGAAGAACAAACCGCGCATTGTGGGACTGCAGAGAGTTGCGCAACTACAACAGTAGAAGAGAGGAGAAGGATAATGAATCTCATCATGAATTTGGTTGACTTATATCATGAAACTGGCAAAACTTTGTTTGAGGGGCGGGGAATTGATGGTGCTTTTGATCTTCAATTTCTTGTGCCTCACCAGTGCTGCGCCGCAGGAGGATGTCTGCCTAGGAGTCACACACTTGTAAAGTCGTATTTCCCCGCCGATCGGCGTATTTGAATATCCCTAGTGAGGTAGTCAAACAATAATATGCTTGTTTTTAAGATGCATGAGAGGCATGTAAGAACCGTTTCCGAGCTGCGGCCTGACTGAGAACTAAAATGAATATGGAGAGCTATTAAGCAGAAATGTAATAGCATACCTCGCGATGCATAACAAAAGCAGAAGTAGCTACCTCTGTTTGAACTAACTTTCTAGGATGATTCAAATATTAACTCGACGGTTAGAGACGAGGATAGTAGATGGTTTTAAATGTTTGGCATAATTAACTTAATACACCTAGGCAGGTAAGAACCTGAAGTAGTTACTGCCGCTTTATTGTCCACCCGAGTATGCCTTGCGCCATACTTGACAACCACCTGCCTCATTTGTCCATACCTAGTATTCTCAGCTGCCACCCACACCATCCACCAGCTGTACTTTTACTTCGGAATTACCTCATAGCCAAAGTTTTTCACGAATTCTTCTCTCACTCCCTTCAAATCTCTAGCCCACATCGGTGCGAAAAGATCCTTAAACCACCCCTTACGATGACTACTCAATCCCAAGTCTTTCAACAAAGTATCCATATAACCAACAAGTTCAAAAGCCATGTTATTTCCTTCGTCTCCTTTGGTCAAATATCTCCTTCGACACCAGGCCGTAAACAACGCGACATCCTTTTCCTGGTCTTCCTTGCTCGGTAAACTCAATTTTCCGTCGAGGTAAGCTGTTGCAAACATTGTTTGACACTCTACGGCAGGGAAATAATTCCCCACAATAACTTGACCGATAAATACTATGGAGCGCTCGGAAACTGCAGAGCTTGCTTCTGAAAGTGGTGCTATGTTGCGATACAATTGATATGGAGTAAGGTTTGTTGGTTTGCGGTAGTGAGGAGGTGGATTGGCAAGTAGGGGAAAGGCTGATAGAACTTTGAGGTCTGCTTCTGCTTCGAGGACTGCCCAATGATTCTTCTCCTCCGAGGGACTTTCAACTACTGGGTGTGGTAATCCGAGTTCTTTACATTGGTCTTCGGTAAAGAATTGAAGTGATGGGACCCAGCCAGTACCGCACAGAATAACGTCAGAAGTGACTTCTTCGCCGGTGTCAAGATGAATGAGATCCTTCTCGAGACTGGCAATCTCTCCGGAATAGATACGGACATTCTTTGCGACAGTTTCAAAGAAGTCTTCGTGATTGAGTAATCCACCCGTGCAGTTTTGCCAGAAGATTCTGCTTTGGTTAGATTTCGTCTCAAAAGGGATAATAAAGACTTACGGGGAATGCGGTGCTAACTTCTCAAAGCCCTGTAAACCCTCTCTGCCAAAATTGGCTTCCTTTCTAGCATCTGAATCAATCCCACTCCAAAAAGCAGTCATCAACTTTACTCCCAACTTTGACGAATGAAGCAATTTCGTCCACCAGTTTACGCCATTCAAAAATGAGGGAGTTAAAGTTCCAGCTAAACGGGTCGTCCCGATCTCAAATGCGTTTTTGTAAGGGCCCATTCCTTTGGGCGAGAACAAGAAACCCGGACCGGTGGTGTCTGTTGTTTTGAGAATCCAAGAAACAGTTTTGCCCGCTTTAACTCCTTCGTAAACCATATCTGCTGAAGATTTCCCACCTCCTATAACTGTAATGTTACGAATCTGAGGCGAGGTCAAAACATCTGAGGATCCGAAATCTTCGTGATGGAGAACTTGACCGAGAAAATTCTCTCGACCTGGCAAAACAGGCATACTTCGTATTGAGGTAAGGCCACTAGCAACAATCAACTTTGGCGTACTAAAAATTTGCGTGACTCCAGTATTTCGTTCCTTGGTCGTTACAGTCCAGTGCCCGTCGATTTTTAGAACTGACTGCACTTCAGTCGAGAAATTGATCCGATCACCAAGCGTGATGCCAGAATAACTGTGCTGGTCGACATAGGTCTCAAGGTATTTCGTTGTATGCTTTGCCTTGAAGAACTCGAGATAAAGATCTTCTTCTGGTGGGCGCTGCATAGGCATGTCTGAGAATTCTGCAGTTCCCACGGTCCATTGAGTCCAAAAAGACTCGTATCCTCTACCTTCAGTTGGAGAACATGTGAGCTTGTTTTCAAAATTCGGGGTGATACAAAGTGTTAACTTACGCTTGTTCCAAGTCCCACCAACGCAGCTATCCCGTTCAAAAATTACAAGTCTGGCTTCTGGATGCATATCCAGATAGAAACTTGCTGCAAAGATTCCTGAGATTCCTGGTTTTAATCATAAATTAGTAAAGTATCTGCGAAAATAGAAAGGTGAATCTACCTGCACCAATAACGACGACATCTTGCCTGGTAACGTCACCCATGTTGGAATCAGGAAAAGACAACCAAATGGAAGCTGTCAGTTACATTCTTTAAAAAAAAATTCAGACCAGCTCAGCGATATGGTTTTTTTAAAAAGAAGGCGACCAGCTCGAAAAATGGGAAAATGAGTCTGCGGCGAGGTAAGATAACCACAATACCAAAATCAGCGGTGATTGGTGTCGTCGTAAACAAGCGAAGCAGGTCGTAAACGAGGGAGATAACCTAAATCTAAATCAGGTACCGTAAATGATGACTAAAGTGGGTGCAAAGTCAAGAGGGCTTGGGCTCTAATAGCGTCTTAATTACGGAAAACCCTACCACTAGTACTTTTCAGCGGGTACATAGATTACTCAGAGTGACTTACAGCCTCTGTTGCTAATAGGCAAGATGTAAGGGTAGCGACTAGTGTCTTACAGGGTATTTTACAAGGCATTTTGTATGTAATTTAATCAACCTCAAGGATTCAGGGATTACGAAACATCCTGTCTACTCTTACCAGAGGCTGTAGAGCAACTCTTAAGTAGAGTTAAGTAGAGTAATCTAATAGAGAGGGATTAAAATCTACAAAATAGACGTAAACTAAGCTAAAGAGCTACTCTACTTTTAAAAAAGAAACTCTTTAAGAACTTCCTTCGGTACTATAGAAAGTTCTTTACATAGAAGCTTCTTTACATATTTTTCTTCACTACTTCTAGACCCTTGCTCTATATCCCGACCTTCGGCCCGATCCCGGATGAGCTACTTTAAGTTCTGAATTACTCTGAGTAACTCTAGGAGGCTTAGAGTAGAGTAAATTCTACTCAACCCTACTCCCTCAGTAACAAGTATTTTTGTTCAATTATTCGTTAAAATAGGGGCAAAAAACTTCGATGCACGAAAATCTTGGGCCTGAAAACTTGGGCAAATCTACGTTTCACAACCGACCGATAATAAATTGTATTTATTACGAGTAGATGAAAAATACGACTAGAGGCCGAAAAAGCAGATTTGGCATCTTCTCAGGGATTCATTGTTTATGTTCATCCCGCCGTGCCGTGGTCTTAGTGTTATTCGTCGCTTGAAATCATAGTATGAACTTCCCTTTTTATCTCTTCAAGACGCCCAATGCATTCATAAAAACTACGGCGGTACAGTGGGGGGTTTTTATACTGAAAATAAACTTGTTCAAAAATACTTGATGTTCATGGATTTAGATATCAATGCATATGTTGATTTGATATAGCTGTTGACAGCTACTCCATGCAAATCCCTCATCAAGAAAGACGCCCACAATTTTTTATATACTTTGATCGACGATGCACAGGCAAACCCGCAGTTCCGAGAACCTGGTGCTGGCTCCAAAATTTGATTCCAAAGATGTTGATTGATGAATAAGAAAAAGTATAAAGATATCGCAAAACTGCTTCGAAATAACTGCAGCGCCTCTCTTGTATTCGTACACTCCCCCTCACTTTGAAGTGGGATTGCGCGTCAAGGTCAGCTTTCATGAATGGAAAGTCTGCCTCGCGGATCTCTCCGGATAGATAATCTAAGACCACGAGTCAAACAGCTCGAAGTAAGCTTTTATTTCGAAACAAATTCGTGAAAAGAGTTTCCGAGACAGAACTTGTACGATTTGACCAATAAAGAAGAGCGATTGATGATATTTTCTGAGGAAGTTCGCGAGCCGAAACGCCTCGGTTAAATCTTTGCACTTGCAAATCTTCCCTTTTGAAATAGAATCGAAAAGTCCATCATCTCGATGGGAATTAAAATTAATAGAGAAGGCGAGAAAATAAATGGAGGTCTTCACAACGTTCATTTGTTTGCTTGCCCAATCACCCCTGAAGCACAGCCTCACGATGAAACCTCAACCCCTCCATTGTTTTCCCCATAAGAGCCCAGATCTACGGTCCGAGAGGCCAACGTCATTGCTACAGGGGAAAGCTTTCGGGTCCCAAATTCCACTTCTTCCACCAGTTCCTTGAAGATGAACTTGGCATTTGGAGACGCGGCGGGTAACTGGGGAGAGTTGATGGGGATGGTAGGAATAGACATGGTTACGTCAGCTCTGTGGTGTGATTTGTGAGGGAGGGAGGCAAACAATTGTATTTTGAGTGTTCTGTGGTGTCTGTACCTGGCCTCACCTTGCCTGGCTGTAGGTCATCGAGCCCCGTATAAAAATTTCCTAGGCCAGGTACTGGGAATCGCCTCGTTTCTTCGGCCTCACTCTAGGATACGGTGCCGATATCACATCCGGGTCCATACGAGAGAACGAGTTTTTTTCTGCAAACATCTCTGTCATCAATCCGCTTTTCAGCTGCCTTGTTACTGGCTGTTCTACGGGGAGACCGCAATAGATTAATTCCCAAGTGAAGGTTGACTTCGCGGGGCGCAGCTGGCAGTTGCGGGACCGACTAGCGTCACTTGGAAGCACGCTCACCTGCAGATTTGTACTCTACTCACTCTCTTCGCGCCCGACGACCAACATCATATCACCACCTGCACTCACTACAACAAACATCTGCAGAATACGGAACCAACAAGTAAAGCCATATCGAAATCACCAGCAAGCCTCATATATCGCCCACTATTTCCCCACAGCCTTCCACTACACCCCTCATTCACTAGTCGAGAACTACAGTCATCAACCTAGCTTAGTCGAACGGACTTCACCACGGCGCGGCTGAAGTTTCTAGCTGCCTCAGCGTCTCATAAGAGGTCGCGATCGCGGGGCAGCGCACTGGATTCCCTTCCTGAAGACACGGTCCAGGACTCTTTCAATCAAACCCCCATCATGGACCTCAACAAGACCGCCATCCGGCGCAAAGACACCACGAAGGGTCCGCCCCTTCGAATATTATCTCTTGGTAAGTAACAAGACCTATTTGCTTTGGAGCTCAGCTAACCCGTCGCAGATGGAGGAGGTGTTCGAGGATATGCCCTATTCATCATAATTCAAGAGATCATGCACCGTACATACGTCGAGATGGAGGGCAAAGCTCCCAAGCGAGACCAGATACCCAAACCTTGCGATCACTTCGACCTGATAATAGGAACCGGTACCGGAGGCTTGATTGCGCTCATGCTGGGAAGGTTGCGTTTGGACTTGGAGACATGCAAGGAAGTCTATGTGCGAATGACCCAGAAGGTTTTCGAAACGGACAAAACGATTGCCGGGATTCCATATCGGTCCACCCTTTTCAAAGCTTCCAAACTCGAAGAGGCCATCAGGGAATGCGTGAGGGAGCACACGATTTTTGATGCAGAAGGAAACGATGGTGTGGAATCTGAAGCAGCAAGGGCCAGCCCTTTGAACCCAAGGAATAAAGGCCCTACGCGACATACAAGCAATGCGAGTGTCGCAAGCTTTAGCGTAAAGGCGGGTTCAAATTATCCAAGTCGAGGCTTGTTAGCAGTGAGAGCAGGAAACCCAAACGCCTTGTTATATGACAACAGAGAAAACCGAACCAAGACGTAAGTTCGTTCCATTTCACTACTAGAATAAAGCTGACGGAAAATAGTGCAGTTACAGCTGTATATAAAGGTACCGGCAAAGGAGGGTCTCCTGTGGTCCTCCGATCCTACGATTCCCGAAAAGAGCCAGCACCAGAAGTGAACTGCAAAATTTGGGAGGCTGGCCGTGCAACTTGTGCAACTGGTTTGGCATTCAAGCCAATACAAATCGGACAATCTCTATTTCTCGACGAGGGAGCAGGTCGTTTCAACCCGTCTGTCGAGGCATTGGATGAGGCTTGTGTAAACGAATGGCCGGGTCGTGATGTCGGGGTCATGATCAGCATTGGAACCGGTAAACGTCCAGCAGGAAGTGAGCAAAATTCGCATTTATGGTACGAAGGATTTATGGGTGATTTTGCCGAGGCTAGACGGAAACTGATCGCCAAAATCGAAGGATGCGAAGAAACACATCAGTACATGGTGCGGGAAGGCCTCAGCAAGCGGGGTGTTAATGTGTCAAATTACTACCGGTTCAATGTTGAAGTGGGAGTGGGAGAATTTGGAATGAATGAGTGGAATCGACTATCAGACATCAGCACAAACACTCGACGATATCTCGGTAAGACTAATCCACAACAAATGACTGGGGAGGCAGCGGTAAAATTGGCAAAGATTCACAGAGCCAAACTGAGATTTGAGAGCGAAGGAGAGATGAGCGGTGTTGGAGGTGGGGCTGCTGGTCATTACAAAAGCTTGCCCGACGTTCCAGAGGCGTATCCCAATGCCATCGAGCTACCTGCCGATATCCCTGACATTCTGGTACCTAGAAGGAGCCCCCCTCCTCGACCATCCTATGAATCTGGACATCACGATACCCTCGCAGTACCTCACCCTAACCAAACCCCGTCACCACGATCATCGTCGGAAAACAAAATTCGCCCTCTCAGCTCAGGTCAATACCATTCTCCTAGAACGTCAGCACACAGCGTCAGCGATATCGATGGCGATAAATTTACCTTACACGCACCCACGCCCGATCAATACAATACCGCCTCAGGCAACGACAAGATCGCAATAGTAAGCTCAGACGAACTGGCAAAACCCCCTATGCCACCCGCTCTCCAGAATATTCGAGTAGAGCCCCCACCAAGGCCACCGAAGACCCCTATCCAGGAACCGGGCTCGATGATGGGAAGGAATCGACCGATCTTGCCTTATCCGACGGATGATGGACCACCGCCTGTTGTCAATATGGCCAAGAAACCGGAATATCGGAGATGAGAGAAGCAAAAAATGTACGAGGGACTTTCTGATGTTAATGGCGTTATGAGGGATTTGACATGAATAATTCACGGCTTTTTGTTCTTTGTTCTTCTTTTCTTTACGTTTTTTATGATATTGGAGTTTGGGCATTATACCTCTGACGCATTTGGTGGATCTTTTTTGTTTGTGTTTGTATGTTACCTCACTTTTTGTGTCAAAATTTGATGAGGATGGAGGGGGGGCTTTGAAGGAGAAGTCCATAGGATAGGTACCTAGGCGCTTAAGCAGTTGTTGCGGATTAGGATGAAATATGATTTTATTTTCGAGATATTGGTTATTTTTTGTGAATGCAGTGTGTATGTCGTTATTGTTTTAAAAGAGATATAACTACGAGTACTTATTATAGAGTTATAAGACCTAGAACACTCTTTTAAAAACGACCGTAGAGATTATTTAGACTTTCTTTAATATTCTAATAATTTTCTTTGCTCTCGTAATACGCTGTAGCAAGTGGTAAGAGTGAGTTTTAAGTAGGGCAACCTGTACCTCAAATCATCACGGTTTTCTTTACCTGAAGAGCTAGTGTACTGCTTGCCTCTACTGCTGACATACATTTCAATTTGGATCGCTCTTTGGTTGGGATAACATAAAGCGCAGGTCATTGGTTCAAGAACATCTCCAATATGCAAGTTGTGTTGCATCAGCGAATAAGAGTTGCATTTCAGGAATTTCCCCTCACGGGTTTATTTTCCCTCACTTTCTGTCCTCCCGCGTTTCTTATCGTTCCATACTTCACAGCCTTGATCTTTCTTGGTAGTGTTTGCTGATGTTAATTGATGCCCGATGGCGCAGAGTTGTTTGCCCTAGAAGGATCGACGACATATCGTGGAAACCATGTCCTTTGGCTTCAGCATCTTTGACATAGCCTCATTTGTGCAGTTGACGTGGCAGGTCGTCCAGGGTGCTAAGGCTGCATGTGGGGAACACGATGATTTGACCAAGGAGATGGTTACCCTTCATACTGTCTTGTCGCATGTTGAGTCTGAAATGAGAGATCCGGATTCGATACTGGGGAAGAACAGAGACAAGCGTTTGGAGGGACTGGGCAATCATGTCCAAGGCTGCAAGGACCATCTCAAACGACTAGATCGTGTCCTGAGGAATTACAACACCCTTAGCAAGCCGGAAAAAAGTGCGCAAAGGTTGTGGCAGAAGGTCAGATTTGGTAATCACGAGATTGTCAACGTGAAAGAGTCTCGACAGAAGATTCGGACGTATACGGATGCCATATCGATCACTTTGCAGTTGTTCTCTGCTGGCTCGCAAAGTAAGGTTGAGAGACAGCTGAATCGACAGACCGGGAGTTTACAGGGTATTCAAGAGTCTGTGAATCTTGTCCTCGCCAAGTTGGCAACCACGGGAACACATGAAGGGTCTGTGATGACGGATTATCATGGAGACGACAAAACGTTTTGGAGAAACCTCAGACGAGAACTTGTGGGCGCGGGTTTTCCAAGTTCGGCGTTGCGAGGTCAGGAGAGACTTATCAAGAATTATGTGAAGGAGCTTGGGCAAAGGGGTGTGCTGGATGATCGAAACGCTTCGACGACGACATTGCCGTTGATCAAAGAGCTCAAAATTTCACAGACGTCGGCCAATCGGGGTGAGGATGCGAGATCCCAAACGAAGCTGGCCGAAAACATCCACGTCAAAGAGGCTGTTGCGGTGAGAGACTTCCATGAAGAGCATATCAAAACCGAAGGTTCGTCGGCCGACAGCGACTCTGAATCTTCAATTACACTCCAAAAAAGCGATGGCCCAAATCTCTTCGATGAAGGCCAAGAGTCAGTTCTACGAGATGGAAAAGACGAGTCCTCGACCGGAAGCGAATGCGAGTCCTTAAACACAGAAGGCGACGACGAAGGCGTTAGCGATAAAGACCCGGAACCAATCAAAGACGATGTAAAAGATGAGCTGTCGATTAGGAATAGAATCCTGACCTCGGTCTCACCCAAAAAGGATGGGAACGGAGAGATTAGCGATGATGGGTCAGAGCAACTTCAAGACAGCGGAAAATACAAGACTTCAACTGACAACGGTCTCGTTTCTTTGGTCATGCATAGAGACGCCACTGACGACGACTTCAGTGATGAAGACTCAGAACCACTCAAAGAAGACGGAAACAAAGAGTCTTTCGCCAAGAGCAAATCCCAGTCCCCAGTTAGACCCCCAAATCACAACGATAGCGATGAGAAAATGTCGTTCGTGGAAGTTGAAAAGCTCTTGGATGAAAAATACACCGATTATGATGATCCTCGTACAGGGGACGATTCTGACAAAATCTTTTCCGCTTCGGTTGCCAAAAGGTTCTTTCGCCAAGAGACAACTGTAAATTTGGAGCACAACACTGGTCTCACGTCCAGCAAAACCCAACCTAAAGGTGTCCCTGTGTCGTGTTTTCATGCTTCTTGGGAAGATGTTTTAGATGTGGAGTTTATGCCTGGTTCACACCCTAACGTCCTTGCCCCCGATTTCCCTCATTTATGTCCCCCAAGCGAAAGCCAGGCATCAAATAGTTATATGCTGGAACGAAACGAATCCCCTACAACCCATACACCTGAATCCCCCAATACTCAAGATAAATGGGTGTTCTACCCCCACTTAGCCCTTCTTGAACCCAAGTCCCGAAAAGTCAGCTTCTTGTTGCAAACAACCACCCAGGAATTCCAAACTCGCTACGATGAGTATACAACTCGAACCCGAGACAGCATAGAGAAACTAGATACCTTGATTCAGATTACAAGAAAGGCTCCCAGTTCATCCGAGGACGCATATACTAGAGAGATCTCCTTTTGGAGCGACATTGTTGGTACCACAGAAGGGATAATCAAGTTGCTGTACAGGAGAGAATTTGAGGCTTTGTTTTATGCCAAAGTTTGCGGAACTGTCATGCAACAAGTTGCTCCAGTCCCCACTTGGGAGGATTTGAAACGATATCAGATTCCAGAAACATATTTCTGCTCTCAATGGGACACTACAAAAGAACCTATTTGCTTGAATGGAAATGTGTTCGACGCCCACTCGCTGGGCACTCATTTTCATCTGTGGTCCGCATATATTTGGGGCATGGGATCCAAACAAGCCAAAACTGCTAGTGCTTTCAAAACAGAAATGATCACTTTCCAGGATGCCTTTGCCGAGACTGCAAGCTGCTTGAAGAATATATACAAAGCCGGCAACGTTTATCCTAGACATCAACAAGACCTAGTCTCCTTCGGTAATGGAGTATGGAAGAAATTGAAGGGCGCAATCCACAAACTCAATATCATTCGACCGGGCTATTATGAAAATGAGAGCCCTGATTGCCGTTATGCCAGAGCTTTTCATGACCATATTGGAGAAAGCGACTGGGTTGCGCTGAGAGAAGGCATGGACAAGTTCTGTGCTTTGGTATATTCGGAGCTGGATTATGAACCTCTTGAAGACTATGGACTACTTTGAATTGATCGGATGCCCTGATATACACAGATAGTTTGTTCAGTCTATTTTCTGGACGGAGGATAAATGTGCTACCCAACTCGACAACCCCGCGTCCACTCTCAAAACACTCAATATGCTGGCTTCAACACGGACCGTGTACATCGAATTACTGAACCTTCATACTCGGCCCTTTCCATCTCACTTTTTGGCCGTATAAGCGCTCCAATCTTCTGTCTCGATGTACTTTCTAAGACTTGTAGTCTTCAATTTGGGATCCAGCTATTCTTGTGAGTACTCAATCTCTAGAAGTATTGGGTAGTGTGACTTACAGTAGTAGGTAGAACTAAGTGATTCCCCCAGCCAAACTCGGCACTAGTCGCATTACTTTCAGCAGCCTCTCTTGCTAATCCTCCTGGCATCGCCTTATCGACCTGATCAACAGTGACATCGACCAGTTGATGTGGCACACCAGTGACCTCCGTAAAGTCTTTCATGAATGAAGCATAACTTCCAAACTCGCTCACTCCCAACAAATCCTGCTTTGGCTCCGATCGAACAAGAAGATCAACAAATAACCCAGTGTCATCAGTAACCACAAAGGGATGCTGAGCATCATTCGGACCAGGTTTCATCCACACAATCTTTCCGCTCTCATCGGGAACAGCACCAACCATCTGTCCCATAGTCTTCAGATTCGAGGCATAAAATGCCATATTCAACAAACTACTCTTTTCCCATAACTTCTCCTGCTTCTTCAAATACTCACTCACAGCCGCTTTCCCATCGAAATGGTAAATATAAGTATACTTCCCACCACTCACCTCCTTGAAATTCGGCAAGGTGCTCCAAATGAACCTCTCCAAAACCCCTTCTTTCTCCAAGATCTGGACTACGGCATCGACAATTCCCTTTCCACGCTTCACTTCGAGGTTGAGCGCGTATTCGCCCGTAGCTCGGTCGGAAACTTGAGACAGTTCGCCGTATTTGGCCATGAAGGGAGCCCAGAAGTCGGTTACGGCGAAGATGACATGGGCACCGCTGAATGCGGGGAGGAGAGTGCTTGGGTCATCGACGTTGGCTTCTACGAGAGTGGTACCTTTTGCGATGAGAGCTTTTGCTGAGGAGCTGGAGAGGGAACGGGTTGTTCCTTTGACGTTCCAACCGTGGGATTGGAAGAAGGCTGCCACAGAGCCACCCTACGCGAGTAACAGAATTAGTTCGCTGGTTTCTTGTTGTGGAGTTTACTGACTTGTGTTCCTGTTATTCCGACGATAGAAATTGTTTTCACCATTTTTGAAAATTTGGTGGGGTGTTTTGGTGAGGTTGGATTTGAGAGTGGTAAGGCGATTTAATTTTCGGATTCTGATGCTGAAGGAGATGGATGGGCTCTTGGAATTCTACTGTCCCTTTTTCAAAATTCAAACATCTGTCTTTATATATTAAGCATTTATGTCGTTGAGCCACCCATCCACCCCACCCGACCCGGTGGGTGATCTACAGAGTGAAAATGAACTAATTTCTGACAATATTCTGACTTCCTTCTTAAAGGAAAGTCAATCCATCTTTCCTTCTAGTGTTCCTCTTGTGGCTCAGTCTTTTTCTCAGTGATGAATTCTCGAGCTGGTATGGTTTATGTGTTTGAATCGGCTAGCATCTATTTTCCACATCAAGTTTCCGTGTTCTCGTGCAGATTCTGTGAGTATCTCTTCTATTCATAATTGTCCCTTTCCCTATCCCACCTCTCCCGAACGGCTTTAATTGAGCCGCAAAGGCTCTTCAATTACACCGACGGGCTGTTTAATAAGCCGATTGAGGGATATCAAATCGATGCTTTCAAATCCTTTGATACGACATCTTTTGATGATGGATTTGTGGTGCACTCGCACTTCTGTTCCCTCGAGTTCATTAGGGGCACTGTACAACACCACGAAGAATCAACGGTTGAAGTTACCAGAGCCACAATCTTACAACTCAATAAACTATGTTCAAAAGCAACTCTAGCCTATTTGAATATAAACTTTTGAAGTGGGTGATTCAATCCCAATTTCGATACAAGATCTGCTGGGCGAGGACCTTTCTCGCTTAGCCACAGTCGGACCAACCTGCGATGTGCAACAAAATGTGCAAGCCAAACGATGTGTATTTTAGGTTTCCGGGTAACCTCTGGCGGTGTCAATATCTAACAAACACAGGAATACCGTTAAGCCTGAGTTAAAAGTGGCCAGATTCCGGATCAGTTGATTTCAAATAGACCTATCTTGACTGACTGGTTTATGGGGTCCGCAGGAAAGCGATGTGGAACAAAATCTGCAAACCAAAACTGATCAAGGATAATTAGATCATGTCATTTCAGACTTCTCTAAACTTGAACACGAGGATCAACAGATCCGAACTTAAAACCTTTTTGAGTTTTAAACTTGAGGACGATGTGAAACCACACTCACATGATAATACCCTCTTCATACACGCGTTCGGATAAAGTTTCTGCTCACTTAGGTATTTTCATAGTACTGGTCAAGTCAAAATGACATTCGAAGCGTGTGATAGATTTTGATGTTGCAAAATGCGTGAGACTAATTAAGACTTCAAGACTTTCGACGAGAAACCCCTTAAAAGACCATAACTCCACCTCCGACTCTTTTCATCCTGAGATCAATCTTCGAACTTCAAACCCTCCGTCAAATTCCCTGATTCTTCCAGCTCAACTTGGTTTTTTTAACTTTGAGTTGGAGGAAACGGACGACACCTGGTAGCAGCACAAAACCCCGTACAACAACCTTGAAGCAAACATCCTCCAAATCCACCTCCGCACCACTCGCACATAGCAAAGTCTGGGAGGCAGTTTCCCGGTGGATTCGGTGTTGGTCGGCAAGCAACAGAGAGAACTGGTTGCGGTGGACCGATTTCAACAGTGGAGCCTGAACCTGTGGTTGCAATCGCCCTCTGACCGGTAGTGTAAAAGTTGCAGTTGAACCAAATGTTATAACTGGCTGTATCGACGAGGTTCACGCCGAGATCATTATCTATCTGGTTGTTAGTGTTGCTTTAAAATTTGAGAGTGGAGGGGTTTCGAACTGGTGCTGTAGGAGTTACCATCGGCTTTCATGTCGAGGGTATATGTTGCTGCGCCCCCGTGGAAAGTCAACGTAATGGGAAGATACCCTGAGAAGGGATCGCGGGCCGCGATATTTGGTGTTGTTGGCATTGCGATGGCGAGGGTTGCCAAAACAGAAGCGAAGAATAGTATGTACCTCATGATGACTAGGGGTTGCAAAGCAAACTGAAGTTGTCTTGATTTGGAGGCTTAAGAAGAGAGGGTTCATTGGGGTTTATACCTCCGGAGAGGAGAGTGAGTGAGTACGGCATCCGGTATCGATTTTGAGAAGTCACGCCCGCGATGTAAACAGATGCAACGTTAATACACCTAAACCCGTTTATCACACAGATCCATAACTCCCCTCAGCCCTGGAATTGAACTTAAGGTGTCAAATCATGAGGTTGCTTAAGCATCCGAAGCGGTGCATTACATCAATCAAGCATACACCATAATCTGAGCAAACATAAGGCGGTAAGCCGCAGGTCTCGTATTCAAACCTACATATGGAGCGGATGGTTCTCCGGAGCGAGATATTCAAGTCTTAACGAATACATGGCTGCAGTCATGCGGATGTCATACGACTAGGCAGCCATCCCGGTGTTACGCTTAATATTGGATCGCTCGCTGGTTCACCCAATAAGCAAGCACATTAGATGCGCTTTAGGGCGTTCCCCCCTCCCTGAATCGGTACCTCGTATTTTTTGGGGTTGATCGTCAGGTGCCGATTGCGGGGTTTGCTGCTACACAATTGTGGAGGAACCATACTCCGATTGAACTTGAAGATGTACTCATGATCACGTTGTCACCAGTAAAAGAGAAATTATACGGAGTATAAGTGCTGTTTTCTTCACCAGTTTTCTTGGTTGAGCTGGCTCGCTTAAGCCCCTATGGAAAATGCGACAGTGAAACTCTTGGGTGGCTCAACTTTTAGGAGTTTACATGTGTTGATATCCAACATGCTATCGGTGACTAGTTTATGGAAATCATAGAGAATAGCTCACTATATGTAGTTTCAGTTAAAGTCAAACTCTAGCAATATAATTTCCAAATACAACTGCAAATGTTAGAGACAAGCACGCGACCATTTAGCTTTACTATACCCCTTGGTGACGGTCTATTGGCGTCAAGTATCCGGGCGGCGATCTCATCCACTTTCACTTAGAAAAGTAGACCATACTTGGGCAAGTATCTAGTAAACGCCCTCAGCTAATTTTCAGCTCATTTTTCGCTTATAACACACCCCTCCCTTTTCAATACTATCACTTATATATAATACAAAAAAGAGTGTTTTCGTATAAAAAGTAGTAGAAATTAAAGCTCTATCCCTAGAAATCATTATCCCTCTTATACTTGATTACCTTCTTAAGAGTCTTCCTAAGATTTATAATCACCCTATCTATCTCCTTCTAAGGAACCCGCTTCCACTCCTCAATCCACATACACTAAAGTTCCTCTCTATTCTTAGGTTGTCTCCTTCTCTTACATAACTAGACCCATATATACCTCTATATCTACTCTATAGCATTCATATCAGGTAACTAGGCAGGGTAGAGGAGTCGCCATACAGAAGAGACGCTGACCTCGTGTATTTCCATTCCGAGTACGTGCTGCATTCTTCTTCGCCCTCCTCCTGATATCCCTTACCCCAGTTTCTGAAACAGAGTAAGACTCATCATCTCTGTCCGCCCATAGAAGTGACTCTTCCTTGTTAGTATTCTGTCCAATACGACTAACAATATGAGTGCGCTGCTAGACAGGGACCTCGCGGCGGCTGGTTTTCTTTATAGGCTCCTTACGCCCCTTTGAATTTCTGTGTTTTTTGGCCATTTTGGAGTTGTGGTTGTAGAACAATTGCAAAAATAAAAGTGTGTGTTAGGGTAGAAATCGATTAGTTTTGGTGCTAAATCTATACTAAAAAGTGGTGACGAGCTGAAGGGCGTTCACTAGATACTTGCCCAAGTACACATATATAATTGTAATCCCTACTACTCAGAGTAGTACTCTACTATACTCATATTGCTCCATCATCCACGTCCTTGGTTCCCTTTGTTGGGAACCTAGAAATACTTCCGAAGCAATCGTGTCCCACCAAACCGTTGTGGGAAAGGGAAGCAATAATTGCTTTATTGTCACCGGACTTGAATGGGTGTAAGTGCGAGAATAGCCTCAGCAGGTGAGGCTCGGGCTGGTTTGTACAAATCCTCTATTATATGTTTTGAGGTTGGCTGTAATTTTTTCTTTCATTGATCTCGGCTTGACTACTACGGAGGGAGGAGATCAAAGTAGTATTCCATGCCCTGTCTTTGGATCATTGTGACGAGAGATGGGAGGGAAGGCGCGACTTCATTTTTATTCAGTCTAGTTCCGCGAACTGCTCTACCTAATTGGACTCTTTGAATTGACTCTTCGGGAGACGGTTCACCTATAGAGTGAAAGCCACTCGTTCAGTTGTTCCTTGACTTAGCCACCCGCTCCCCCTCTTCTTAACTCTCACTTTGACATTGTCCCACTCACAAGTATAAGTCCTCCTCTTGCTCTCCTCTATCCCCTCAGCTGCGCTCAGGATCAAAGTAAAAACCTAAGGTAACAATAAAATATAAAAAGCCGCATCGAGAGCAGTAATACTTTAAAATTAAAAGGAAAGACATAGGGGTCCTAATAACTAATAAATGATGATGCCTACCAAGTTCAGCTTCTTTTAAATGAAGATTTATTATAAGGCATTCATAGATTTTAGCAAAATCTAGTAGATCGCTTACTCGCACGGTCCAGCTTTGATCCTGAGCGCAGCTGAGGGGATACATACATTTCTTCTCGTCGATACCAAATCGCTGGGTAGGTGATTCTGACTGCTACAAAACCAAGTAACATTTGACGCCCGGCATGTCCAAAAGGTGATGTTTGTAGATATGTTAAGTAGCATTTGAAGAACGTTCCTCGGTTTCTCTGGTATTTCTATGAGAAGATTCGAAGAGTCTTTATCTTTCAGGCAATTGAGGTCACGGTCGCACGCGTTCCTACACGAATGTTGAGATGTTAATCCTTAGCTACCCTCACAAACATCGATTTCAAATATCTTGTGTTCTCACAGCATGACATAGATATCTTTTGGCATCGATCCAAATTTTTGTTTTATTTTTAAGACCTGACTTGACCTCGCAGTGTACAGATTCTTGTGTTTTGTGGCCCATCCATGTTCAGCACCAGCTCGTATTTATCCCCAGAGCTTCCCCCCCTGAAATACCCCGCCGCATCACGACTCCACGACGACCTTTCACTTCGTGATGCCGCTCTCGACACGGCCAGCACAACACCATGGCTTCTCCTAGCAGTGGCTCATCTCGGATTTTCAAACCTCGGAGACTGCTGCGCGCTGCTACTCGGGTCGTTCTATCTGTCGTTCTAGCCTGTCTTTTCCTCGCATCTTTGTGGGCATTTCTGCCTTCCCCTAATCCAGAACCCATCGATGGAAATGGCATCGACTACCCAACAAAAAGACTTCTTGCCGGCAAGGTGCTTACTAGAGTATATGAGTAAGTTCTCCATGCTTGGATTCTTTATGAAATAACCCAACTAATGTGCCTGATTCCGTAGCACAAGGAAATTCAAATCTTCCGACGACCGTCATGATGGCTTCGCAATGCACTACCAATTCGATCCCGACAACCTTTCTATCCTCGTAGGCTCCGATCATGCGATATCCTTATTCCAAGAGCATGAATCGAATGAGTCTATCTCGCGAGTGGCAGTTGGTCCCTCGGCGGCCGCAAAGCAGGAAACGATGATGAAAGAGGTAGGCCATGCCATGGCCAGTTTGGAATAACAGAGCTGATATTTTTGCAGAGAGAGATCCTGTTCTTAGGACATGAACTTCAGAGAAATCTGCTAAGTCAGGAAGGGCCGAAATTAGAAGAAATGGAACAGACTTCCGACCTCTTGAAGAAACTCGAGTTGCATTGGAATCTAGGACCCAGCGTGGTTAAGACAACCAAAATCGACCAGGTTTTAAAAGCTATATTGAAGCTCCCGGAAAGCGAAGCCCTCGAGCTGTATGATATTAAAGGACGGGCCTATGAGTTGCTTGACAACTGGGATGTCGAATCCCCGAAGCAAATAGATGCGAATGTACTTGCACCAGTTGGTCATGTACTGACTGACAATACGGAGGGAGCAAATCCCCCCTGGTTTGACTTCGCGGATGAAGTCCTTCTTTCTTGGTTGATATATAAGGAATCAATGACCATCCCACTATCGGCCAGATTACGCAAGTGGAGCGAGGGTGGGAGTGATTTCCGAAAGATTGAATTGTACGTCGACATAAAATATACAAGCCCTCCGATAGAGGTCTCTCTATTGACAATTGAAATCCGGGGTAATGATACGTCAACCATACAAGTGGCAGTACCAAAGAGACCGGCCTCTTCATCTCCAACCAGTACATATCCGATCCGTGCTGCAATCATTCAAATTTTTGTACCGACTGCAATATCCATCAGCCATCTTCTCAACAATTCTTTCGTGGCTATAATTCACGCCATTTTTGGTGCTTTCGCGGTTGTGTTTGTTGTCCTGTTTTATGGCTTTTTTACTTTGGCATTGGTGTTCTCAATTTGGAGATGTTTGGGAGGTCCTTCTTTCGAGGTCACCACCCAGAGGTTACAAAACCGCCTGGTGGTTCTGAACAAGGACAAGCGTCTTAAATTTCTCAGAATAGATTTTCTACATGATACCTTGGACTCGATTTACCACAGCCAAAGATTCAAAATTGCACTTGACATCTGTCGGCATGGTTGGCACCCCGAAGTCGACAGGAAAAGAGCCGCTGAAGAGGAGGAAGCCGATATGATGGAGAAGGCCGCGTATAGCAAGTCAGAGGGCATTGGAATATCCAAATAATAAGTAATATGGCAGTTTTGGCGTGAGAATTATGCAATTTGCGGTATTAGTTTAATTGTTTGAGGGAACAACCGGCTTTACAGGGCTTTGTCTACAAAATATGAGGGGCGTCTGGAAGCTAAGGTGCGCCTCTTATCAGGAAAATTCCCGTCAAAGGCATTGCGAATAGTTGACTGAAGTGAGTAATTCCCTACTCTATCCCGGTTTCTCGAGCTAAATTTCATCCAAAGAAATTTAGGATGATGTTTTGTATTTTATTATACAATTTTTCTACAGCTGTCGTACTTCCTAGGTGTATCTCTATTTCGACACTACAAATTCTGATACCATCTATGGTTAACCAGATTGCATCCAATTTCATAACCATTTCAACCCTTTTCCTTCTTCTTGCTCATTCGTTTTCACTTACATCCTCTTTGCCGTCCTCTGTTTTCCTCCCTCGGCATAGAATTTCCTTTTGCAGTTGGAGACGACAAACTTGGTTTCCGATATTCCAACAGACGTCTTCTTGTGGTGGCTATCTGCCTTTTTTCACAACAGTACACGTGCGATCATTGGCTTTGGTGAGCGAGATGGCGAGAAGATCACGAAAAGATTCCGTTGTCAAGATCTCGTTAAAATTTGTTTCCACGCAACTCCTTCGCATTTCGCTTTGGCTCGTTCGGTTGTCGAGATAATTGCTCTCTAGGCATGAACCTTCACAATCAAGTGGGCCCCTTCAAGTAGCACCCAGAGAGGTATTCCAACCTCCCAGCACCTTCTCATCCCGAACCTGCCCATTCAACCCCAAACCATGCCCTCCTTGGGGCAACACCACCGAAGGTGGAAAAGCCCATCGCTCACCGCATTTATCCGCAACTCCACATTCTAAATTACAGAGCCCAAAGACATTACAGTAACACTCCTTCGCATTTGGACAATGGACTGCTGGTTTTTCAAATATCATGTGCCATGAATACTCGAATATACGGCCGCTGATTCCATCTTCGAGGGGCGTGTCTAGAAGCCATTGTCGCCAACGGATGTAATCTTCCACAGGGCGGGAGAGGATTTTTGAGCGGGTGAGGGCGAATTGGCCGCAGCATGCTACGCCGACTACTGGGGGGAGGGTGGAGTTGGGGAATAGTTCGTGGAAAGCTTGGGTGTAAGCTAGTTGGGCTGTAACGACTTAGTTTGTCTTTCTCGTTGAGATAGGAGTTGGGGGCAGTGCTTGGGAGCGAAACCTGCTTTCGATCCCTGATCAGGGGGTTGAACTGAGGAACGAGGGGGATGTCGCTTACTGGTGTGGGAAGATTGTTCGGGTGAGTTTACGTATTCTGGGTCGAGCTTCAGTTCGGAAGGACAGCCTGGGGTCCAAACACATCGAAGGTTGACGTAACCCTGCGAGAGGACGTATGGGAGTTGGAGATTTTGGAACACGGGTACACCGTCTGGATTTTTTTAGGACGTCGGCCTTGCTTTTCTTTCTTTTTTTGATCTGGAGAGATACTGACCGTAGAGGGGATCATCGTTATGCCATTGGTATCTTTGGCTATGCATGAAGACCACGATATCCGGGAGATTGTTGTACGAATCAATCATGTATGTGAGATACACCATTGCCTCACGACCTTTGTTTTTTGGGTACTTGGAATTTTGCTGATCCCGAGTTTACTACGTATCTATTGACTTGCCAGTCTGGAAGATGGGTGGTGATCCAGGATGTATCGTCTGATTCAACAGTTGCTACTACTAATGCTTTTGTAGGTGGACTTTCTTCAATTGATACTTCAGGTAAGAGCTGAGGGACACCCTTAATTATGAATTTGCTGTGTGTTCGGGAATATATTTGTGTTGGGAATAGGGAGGCGGCATACAAACCCAGGGCCAAGAGACCTGTGAGAGCGAGAAGGATATTTGTTCGGTGTCTGCGATGTATTGAGTAGGAGAGTGGTGGGATTGAATATCTCATCTTGACGAATGGTTCCGGATTTCCATTTTCGCCATAGATTGCAGCATGTTCTTGTGGGGGTTATGGGGGTCATTTTCAGTATCATATGTTTGTTGGTGTGATTAATGTTGGTTCCAACATTCCCTGTAATTTCTTGCGCCCTCTTTCCGGAAGCTTGTGAGAGATCCTGCGGTCTGGATTTAACCGACCAGTTAGGTTGTTGACAGAATCTGATGATGGCCTGTTAGGCGCATGTGTGCGTGGGGATGTCTGATGTAACATGGCTGCATAGCGGGCCTATTTACGGATCTTCTAGCTGGGACAAAATGAAAATCTTTCCATAACATAGAATGGCTGTACTCGAGGGCAACCCAGTCCCTCTCACATAATCCAGGTCCACCAGGCTATAATAACAACTTGCTACAAATGTCCATTTAGGAGTAGATAGTCTCGTTTCCCTTAAATAGACTCGGGGTACGTAATATCCAAGATGAATAAAAGACTTATGCTACATAATCGTGCTCACTAATTTTAGTTGTCTTCCAGCCCCCCATACCCCAAAATAATTTGCAGGTTGTAACTCCAGAACAAGATCTGCTACCAGAATATTTTAACTCTCGGTCCAAACCTCCCTAAAGCGTCCGAGGTAAAGACCAGTTTAACGACATTCAAAGGTACCAAGCGGTTGTACAATGCTATCAATTATCCCGTGGTCCTTTTCAATACTGCAATAAGATTGCGATTTTCAATTTCCGAAGATTGAGTGCAACGGCATTGAAGGATATCCGTTCGTAAGGAGGCTTAGGCAAAGGCCATAATCTGAGAGACACAGCGCTTCTAAGACTCCCAAGAACCAGAGCTTCACCTCTGGCTTCTCATTCGGACAGCTCCACATGTATTTTGGGTTTTCTAATTCCTTCACGAGTTCTTCGAGCAGGCGCAATGCAGCGGAAACGTCCTCTTCTCGGAGGCTGTCGATTTTATCTGCAACTTCAGTTAATCTTCTCATTGAAAAGGAACGATCTCCCTACTAAATATATCCTCTAGAATTGGCAAACATTCAGTAACCCGGGAGTCATTTTCGAATTGAGAGGACTCCCCGTTCGTATAGGTTTGAGCTGCAGCGGTCGCCTTTCCAAACTCATCGCCACTATAAAACACAAAGCTAATGGCCATCCAAAGCATCAAGTGCTCATGCATATTCCTCGGTACCCTGTGCTCTGGATTTTTGATCAAAAATTCGGCAGCCCATGCCGTTGATCATCACCAAACCTATCTGCCTTGGCGGGGCAGAATTTTTAATACAATTCAAAGGATTTTGAAGTTTATCGCCGAGGAGATCAATTTACGTGGTACTCGAAAGGGACTTGGAAGTGAGCAGTTTGAGAAAATTCCTATCAAGGAAATGGTTAATATGATTTTTAGCTTAAGAATATGTTTTATTTCTTGACTTGGCATGGGAAGGCTATATATCGGAGCCAAATTGACTACGAAGTAAAAAGGAACATTCAATAGTATGCGAGACAATATAATAGTCTAGATATCCAACAGGATTCTTCATGGGACCAGACGACACTTTTCTATCATTTGGCGGTCTTGTTTCAGCTCAATAAATGAAGGTCTGGAACGCGAAGTCACGAGGCCGCGCTATCGCGTGGCTGGCTTCTTGACACGCATCACACAGCTGGATATCTCAACGCATTAGCAACCCATCGACAAGACGTAAGTCTTCTTGAGGCGAGCTGAGTTGTCAAAATCGCTACGGCGCTGTTTCCCATCCATCGTAGCCATGGCATCTCGCGATCTGATCTTTGATCCTGACGGTGATGTCAAATTTACAATCGAGAAGGAAGAAGAGGACGACGAAGAAAAGCAGGTAGTGAAGCCTGGCTCGTGAGACGCCTTTTCCCAACAGAATATCTAGGGATATATCTTACTAATTAAATTCAAGGAAAGGAAGAGGGCGGACTTTGAGAGAAGCAGTCAGGCACCTAGCCTATAGACAACCATGCTTGTTTCCTCTCGACATCTTTCTCTAGCCTCCAAGATTTTGAAGGCTATGGTTGATGATCTGTTTCAGGATTTCTCAGGAGGGTTGAGACACTATTACCTCCTCAGAAAACCTTCCCCTTATCTCCCTCTTTCCCGGCTCATTTACCTCAGATATAAACGGCAATACTGACTCTAAGATCGTCCACCGGCTTCAACATCACAGCTTCCAAGAAGGAGAAGCATTGTCTGAACGGAAATGTTACCATTAACCTCCTGGAGGATGGCCCCGCCCCATTCCAAATTTTAATGAATATCATCCATATCAACAAACTTAAGCTTAATAAAGCCTTGTTCGAACACGAATATCGAAATCGCTTCGACCTGGCTCCTAGAATGTTAGAATCCTCCATACCACCGAATTGTAGCTCGAGAGACTTGATTTGTTCCAATTCAGTGTAGAGGATAAGTTGAACCAGTCAAAGTTTCTCGAAACCCCTTCGAGAAGTACGTTATAACATTGTCTCTCTTTCTCTTTGTAGCGTTTATCACAGGCTAGAAAGTCTCCCTTTTAAAGGCTAGGTTTTTTAGAATATGGGTGGGGGAAAGAGAGGCTTGATGAAAGGGACGAGAAGGAAAGGATAGAAGCCGTGGAAGTAGTGGAGAACATAATTGTAGAAAGGGGAGGGTTATTGTGCAAGTACAGGGTGTGCTCTCTCTATTAGGCTTCGAATTCTTGTGAATAGATGGTGTTTTGGTGATTGGTTTTGAAGGAGGATGATAATTGGGATAATTGACACTCAGGTCCCCGGGTTTTCTATATTTAGCCTGAATGTGATTGGTCAACAAGAGATTCCTGGTCTGGATTAGCATGATTATGGTCGACGAATATACCACAACGAAATCTCTATCCCCTGGTCTCAACTAAGACATGTGAATCCACAACAATTATCCATTTACTATCAATCATCACCGCATCTCAAGTCACTTAAGATTGTTCTTCAAAATTTGTTGAAAATTACCGATATTTCTGCTATTTTGGAACTTGTAAAATAAAGCTAACGTGGTTTACCACCGAGTCGGCCACATCACCGAGTCGGCCACTTAAAATACATACAAAAAACGTCTGTGCAACCCTAGTAAAAATCTGTAGTTCTTGATAAAAATTAATAAAATTAAAAACTTTACTTTATTACTATACGTGTAAGCAATATTAGAAATCTTAGATACTTACTAATTATAATAGCTAAGTTATTAAAGAAATTAAAAACACCCTATAAATACAGGGGTAATTTTAAGCGAATCGTTACTTATAGCTAGCAAGCGTCTACAAATCTTAATATTACTTATTTATATAGTAACTAAGGACATTTTTTAATTTTGTTAGTTTTTATTAAGAATTACAGATTCTTACTAGGGTTGCATAGACGTTTTTTGTATGTATTTTAAGTGGCCGACTTGGTGATGTGGCCGACTCGGTGGTAAACCACGTTATACTAATTCGTACTAAACTGTAAGCACGAAATTTTGTGTGTTTCCGGTTTTCGACCTTTCAAGAACAACGCTTTAAATAAATCAACACAAAAACAAATTCGACCCAAATAACTCCGTTTTGGTGTAACGAAGTGGATCTTTTTATCAGAGGTAGAAATGAGTAAGCGAGTTGACATAGGGCTGTCTAACGATCCTTCTCAAAAGAATTTTTTATCAAGAGCACGGAGCTGGCTGATTGCCAGGGGGTCTTTCTGACTACCCCCAAACGCAGGACTCTGTTGATCTCGATAACTTGAGGGGAAAGCTTCGCTAAGCGGTCTGTGTGTTAACCCTCCTTCGTGCCTCAATAGTTCCTGATAAAAAGGGGTATCCGCGAATCTAGGATAAATATTTTCACTAGAGACTCTGATATCCCCGTATGGGTCTTGTTGTTTTTTCTCCCAATCAATAATTGTTTGAAGAGGTATCTTCGCTTGGTTGTACAAAACGTGTTCCTTCGCGTACTCTGCCAAAAGGCCTACCGTTGTGTCCCTTTTAATTTCTTTAGAAGGATTCCCAACATTAGCTCGTACGAATTGGCATGCACCTTCACGCGACCACGAGTGTTTTCCTTCCTTATGGAGAACATTAAAACCCTTGTATATGCTCAGTCGTTCAAGCTTTCTGTTGATATCTGGATCCGCGTATGGAGCTGGTTCGTTTAAAGTTCCGTTTTCCACCTGCTCTTGGTAAAGTAGAGATCGGAAGTATCGTGGATATGCGTACTCATTGTCGGGATTAGGCTTTCTGGGTTGAAACTTGGGATTGTTTGGCTCAAAGACGCCATAAGGTTCCCTTTTGTTAATCTGTAATTGCTCCCATACTTCTAGTCGTTCGTATGGATATCTCAAATTCTGCTGCTCCTCCAAATGGTTTCTTCGCCAGTTTTGTACTCCTTCGACTGTATAGGATCTAGACTTCCCCACAGGCATGTATAGAAACATGAAACTTATTACCTTTTTCCTGTCATATCTTCCGTCCTGCAACATGAAAACAAGTCCATTAGAATTAGAAATCTCTTCCAAGGTCCATTTGTTGCCAATCAAATAAGGCAAACCTGTGCCTCCCCGGGTAGGCGAAACGATTCGGTCTGGAAAACGGTTGGAGTCACCATGAGAGGTTTCCAAGCTCGGGTTTTGCGACATATGGCTCGTCTGTTGATCAAGTTGCTCAGTAAAAGCAATTGTGGCGGCAAGATTTGTCGGGCCTGTCGAAGGGGTGTCGTTGGAACAGTGACTTTGAACCATATTAGGCATTTGGCCCATATCCCGAGTCACATTATCTATGTTGTTTCTCGAGATTACGGTCATTGCCTGTCCTTCGTATGGCCTGGTTGCAGGTCGATCCTGTAGATCTTCTGGGCTTGTGCGCTTTCTCCCCTGCTCGCGAGACATTTTGAAGTTTACGCGTAAGCTTTGGTAAGGTTCTATGAAGTGATGAAATTCTGGATTTGAATAAATGGTTTGGAGTTGTGGCGATGTAAGAGTATTGTGGAGGATTGGCTCGTTGTTGTAGAAAGAAGGAAGAAAATATGTCGCTGCATTTGACATATTTATACTTTTTCAGAGTGGAGCTCTGTGATTGTCGAAGGGTGTCTTTGAAGGGCTTCTGAGCAAAAGGCCATTGAATCATAGATGGCTGTGAGAAGAGAGGTTGTGAATGAGAAAGCCTCACTGGCGATTCTCTGAATCAACACATGTTTATCCTGCTTTCCTTCGCTCATTAATATGTTTTGAGGCGTTCAAGTGAACTAGATCAGTTAAACGTTAGTCTGACACCATTTTGATGAAACCAGCTTTATAGCACCCAGCTTACAACTATTTGATACTCGCGCCTAGGGTTGTGGTGGTGAGTATGTGGGAATTTCTGGCGATCTTTTGGTATAAAACTATCTTCTGTTGGTGGTGGCAAGTATGATTATGTTCTTATGAACCTCAAGATATCAATCAACACTTCAAAAATAAAACCGCTGAAAAAGAAAGAAGGATCAAAGTGGGGAACCAGCATTCCCTCAAGACTCTTAACGCTGGGAAAGTTCTACTTATGATTACAAGTGGCATATTTTAACAACTGTAGTGTACTTGAATTAGGGGAGTCCAGTGACATCGTCATAAGGTGTGGGGGCCAGACATTCAATGTCAATAGAGCAGATGTTTGTTCATCATCAGAGTACTTCATGGCTGCATATGACAGCCTCTTCAGTGTAAATCCGCAAACCAGGATTCACAGTTAAGTTCTATTCTAAGCTTACGACACAAACAAGAATCAGAAGACGGCATCACTGGAGGAAGTCGAACCTGAGACTCTCAAATAAATACCCGAGTACCTTTGTACCCGAGACTATGACGAGACCCCTCTTACGAAATCCAACAGCGACGGACAACTCACGATCAATTTTAAGGATGATATTTTAGGTGATAAATGTATCCTTTTCAGTCTCAAACCAATGCGTATAGAAAATGCAATCTCGCTCCAGATACCAATATCTCAGAGTTAGTCAAAGCATCGAATTTCTCCACAATTTTACCTATGAAAGCCATTTAGAACTCAAGGTTATTGCTATCAAAGTCTGCGATTTGCTTGTCCTGACTCAGTTTCTAGCCAAGGAAAGACACGCAAATGTAGCAGGAAGGATTATTTTTTAAAGTATATAGGAAACTGTCCAGCAGAGAGGGGTTGTTGCCATTCCGGCTGGCTTATTGTTCTTCCTCACCCAATTTATCAGTGGTGTTATGTGTGTGTGGAATCCGGACTACCATAGAGTCTATCTTCTATAAGTGGCAATGAGGTTAGACAGGGGTGTATTTTGAATGAGTGAGAGAAAAAACATACCCTAAGAAACGATACATGTCAGCGATTGGAAGATAGCTCTCAGTAGTTTTCCTAATCAAGTTAAATAATGTTGCGCTTCTTGTTCTTCGTAGGAAGTGTTTTCAAAATACCAGTAGTCCCCAAAAGCAAGTTTAAAATAGTCTCTGATCAAAAATTCAAGCTCACATGACATCAAACAAATCTCATCAAAATCAAGTTACTGTCACTTTAACGAGACACTTTATAAATAGATATGAGTGATCAATTCATAACTAAATTCGCAACCCATAATAATTAATAGAAATCAAATCAAAACCCCTAGGCTAGCAGTTCCTTTTTGTTTTAAAATTTCTTTTTTCATGAAAGCAAAACTGCCTAGCTCCGTAAAATCCAACGCAATTAAAAGAATGTTGTTACGGTTACACCGCAGGGAGGAGATGGACGTAAAGGAAATAGGATGAGAAATAGAAAATTAGAGTTGAGCCAATTGTCTTTCGACAGTCTTGCTAATGTCTATTCTCAAGTGCCCGGAAGCTGCTTTAAATGGAAGCGCTGTCTTGGATGGTGACATTTTGTCTTCCGTAGTACTATAATTATCAAAAATTAGCATCCCCAATGTTCCCTTTTCCCCTGCTTCTGTCTTTTGAAACTGTACTTACTGGATCATCTGGTTGAGGTTCTGGCTTTGGTGGATCCCCTCGCATGCTTGGAGAGTGTTGGTTTGCAGAGCCAATAGCTGCGAAAGTTTCCAAGATAGTTATGGACATGTTTTCGATTGGTGATTGCGGAGAAACTTGAAGTTGTATGTAGTGTGAGATGGTGGTATTGAAATGATAGAGAACTGAACTTGCTGTGGTCTTAAGAAGAGATTGATGGAAGATAATGGGAGTTTTTATAGTCTATTTCAAACTCTAAGACCTCAAAGAGGCACGAAGATCATGCTGAGATTGGCTGCCAACGCTTTGTTCGAGAGCAAGCATTACAGGTCATCTTAACTTATGATCTATCACATACAGGCTTGTTAGAAACTGCAGTCTCCCTCTTTCAAGCTGTTGGTTGTTCTTTGTATTAGTATCCACAAGTAGAGCCGAGTGAGCTGTGACTCCTGTCCTTGAAAACCACCCCAGCAGCGGCACCAACAATCGTGTACTCGAATTAGACCGAAGGCAAGTACCTGCTGATATTTCAGCATCATGAGCCTCTTTTGGGAGCAAATTTTGAGCTTGAAAGAGTTTCTATCCCCTGTCATTCTTTACGTACATCATCATACCAGCCAACATACCGAAGTACCAACACCTCCAACATACCAACCACCCTTTGTGTGTCCCATATGGTCCAGAACCATACGGCAGATTTTAACATGAGAATATGAGCAGGCCATCTCTCGGTCTAATTCTTCAATCGCCCCGTAATTACTTCTTTGTCTGTAAAGATTCTTGAGATGAGTCGATACATGGATGAACCACGAGTCGGCATTTGAACAAGTTTTCATGATTTTCTTGGTTCACAAAGACGAGGTTAAAATCTGGTCAAACTCATATTCCGTTATTTTCGACCTGTCTTGTGCGGAGAGAGTGGGTTCGCTTAGCGAAAGACACCCCATGATTTAAGTATTTCAAAATTGTTGGAATTTTCCCTAAAGTCCTCCTTTCCTTTTTGGTTCCTTTCCTTGGGGAAAGAACGTGTGATAAGAGGTATAACTTTTCAAATGAATTCTTATTACTTGTAGAGCTTAGCTAAGAAAATCATGAAATTATGCGCTGTATTTGATACAGAGAATCGCCGAAACAGAATAAAATGTCCTCCCCAAAACACGAAGGAAGAGAAAACAATTCTCCATCAAGCACTTAACAGTCTTCTGAGTTCCTTCCGATAATACCCGAATTGCTTCTCCAGTTGTTCTTCCCTACCAACTTCACCATCATCAAAACGAATCGCTGCTCTAAAATTTGCCTCATCCAACTCAAGCATGTCAATTCCCGCAAGGATATCACCATTCGCCCTGCCAACAGATTCCAACCAAGGATAACAGTCTCTAAACACTTGCCGAGCAACTTTGACTGCAATCTCAGCTGTTTTATTAACATGCAAGCTGTGATAGCTGTAATGTATTAGGGTACTGGCAATATTGAGACGCTCGAGATTGGTGCATTGTGCTAAAAGAGCCATTGCGGGAAAGTTGATGGACTTATAAGAACGAGAGTCACACCAAGCACCAACGGTGATGTCTCGGAGGAGGTATGAATGTCGTGGTCCAATCTGAGAAAGAAAGGTGAGGAGAGCATTGTTGTCTGCCACAAAGATTGGTGCTGAGTAGAGAAGGAATGCAGCTTCCGCATGTATTGCCTTCGATACAGCGAGGAGGTTGGGCGAGAAAGTTTCATTCTTGGGTATGGCGCGTTGTCCATAATGCCCACGATTAAATTGTGGATCACACGTATCTTTAGTACAGCGTGCTGCCACTCGACGATGAGATTTCGTCACGCTGGTGATGTAAATACCGTCTTCTGGTTCGGAACTAATCAATGCTAGCTGGTAGATCTTGTTTCGAAGTTCTGCTGGCAAGGACCTGTTTTTATGAGCATGTTTCCATTAAGATATCGCAGTGTGATATTTACATGAATGGGAAGATTTTATGTTTCGGGAGAGGTTTGGATTTTTTGTAAGTCTTTGTTCTCTAAGTAATATATTAGCCAAAGATCAATTTGGGAGACCTGAGCAAACGAACCTTAGATTGTGGTTCAAAGATCTCATCATCGTCATCCAGCTTGTCATCGTTGGCCTCCTCATTATAGCACACTTGGTGGCGCCTGCGTTTGGGATACCGCACGCCAGTTGCCATTGCATTGGATTCCGGCAAAACAGAGTTGGACATGAGATTGTTCTGGACGAGGGAAGACATATTATCTGGTATTGAGCTGAAAGTAGGTTAATCCAGGTTTGGAGAAAGGCAAGATTTGAGACGCGATTGAATTGAAGAGAGAGACGCGAATACAACGCGAAATCATGTGCTTTAATAGATTTCATATCGTGGCAATAACCTCCATGAAGTAAATTTAGGTTTAGGTACTCAAGGCAGCAACGCTATTTTTAGCACGGTTGCCTGCTAGATTGGTTCGATTGGTGGAATAAATATGGGTATAAACGTGACGTTACAGTTTCATGAACATGGTGTGAATACTTATGTTGAATAATTATATCATGAATAAACTTGTAAAAAAAGTTATACATAAGAGACGGATCCCAGTTCTGAGGTGGCAGACCTGAGGGAGGAAAAGCTATAGTCACGTGATCTCGAAGTGTCCCGCACCTCATGAGGTGATTGCTCTCCGGTTTTGATATCGACAACATATCCATTCCTGTGGGCTCTTGATTGAAATGGACCACAAGTCAATCAGCCTTTCAAGTAACATGGCTCTCCCCTCGGCCAGTTCATGCGTCACGGGGCTAGGTGCCCCTCACAAACGATCCATCCTTTTCAATGACAAGAATCTTCTTCCCAACCAGTCCAAGTCACCCCTTCCCTCTCGAATCGACTCCAAGCCGATTCAAGCTTTCTGTCGCTGACTGAGGGCGGAGGGGAGCGATCCATCCGCATCATGCAGCTGTTCAGCTACCCAGACCGACTCGAATTCAGCCAAGTTTTTGAGAGGATTGGCCAAGCATACAGTAATCGCAGTCCAAAACATCCAACTCCATCCTCGAAGCCACCGAGACTCTTTTAAGCATGATCTGTCCGCATAGGCTCAGCGGTTATATTTTAAACATGGAAAAACTGAGCGTTTAATTCAAGAGCTAAAGAATTGTAGTCGAGATTGAAGATGCCATCCAAACTTAGTAGGAGGTTGGTTGCCCTGAGAATGACTTTGGAGGTACAATTCCCTTCTATATCTGTTCAAGGGCGGGGGTGAGACTGAGACTGCCCCCACATTATTTCGGCAATTGTTTCTGATCCTTTCACATTTCCCCACACTTCTTAATTTCATGGTTATTCCTCCTCGTAATGCAGATGCTTATTATCTGGGTCTCGTATTTGATATTTTCTAGTTCTGATTACTCTTGCCCATTGGCCCTGGGAAATCACGTTATTTGGGATTGCAAATACTTCGATTTCTCTCAATTATTCACAGACTTCTTAAATGACTACTCTGGCAGAACAAGTACCAAGCTAACGAATACTCTAAATTATCTCTCTTTGCATCAGGCCCAAATATGCTCCTATTTTCTTTGTAGATCCCGAATCAGATCCCACTCAGACTCCTTCATAATGCTTGAATACGTTGGCCCCCAAGGAGCCGTCGTCATGTCTCCCGGTTTAATTCATCCTTACCCGCACTCGTAATTCAGGACCACCAAACGATGGGTAATTCCACGTGGTTATATGCCTAGATGCTCTCATTTCATGTGGCGGGGCGTTCGATCCACGGATGTAGTCCAACTTGGGGGAATGTCCAAGATGTCTAGCACCATCTTGGCGATCCTCTTGAATACCCGGTTATTACATTGTTCCACAACTTCAATATGAACCTGCATACTATGAAAGTAACATCAGCAAGATGTGCGACATCTTCTGTCCATAAAAGAGCTCTCTCCTCTGTCTTTCTTTCTTCTTCACCCTCTCATCCATCATCATCACTTTCCTATCTTGTCTTTCCTATCATCATTTTCCTACATTCACTCATTCATCTCTTTGATTTCTCGTCACTACTCGCAAGACAAAATTTCAACATGTATTCATTCAACGCCAGCGGTCTCCTCGCCCTAGGAGTTACTCTCCTCTCTTTGCCATCTCTCATCAGTGCTGTCGAGTACATCGATTACAATGCCGTCCAGCCATTTGGAGAATCATACAGCAGTGCTGCTATCAAGAAGTTTCAACCAACTCTCTCTGTAACTGCTGGTTGTGTTCCATACCCAGCTGTAAATACTGCTGGCCAACTCTCGTAAGTGAACTAACCCTCTTTCCACTGGTGGGTTAGAGTTGCTAACTGTTCTCTCAAGACACGGACTCGGAACCACAGGTGCCATAAATGGTGGTTGCAGTCAAAGTCCCGGTCAGGTTTACGCTCGAGGTCAAATGGTCGATGGCAAATTCGGGATTGTCTACGCCTGGTATGTCACTCTTCTCGAAATACCAAAATTCTCCTTCCGTAACTAACTCTTCCCGCAGGTACTTCCCCAAGGATCAAATTGCCCTCGGTCCAGGTGGTCACCGTAACGATTGGGAAGGTGTCATCGTCTGGGCCGATAAAGACGCAGCCGATGCCAAGATCCTCGCAGTTTGCCCGTAAGTACACTCCCTCCCTTCATCCCCATCTCCCAACTTCTCTTCTCAAGACGTAATAACTCACAACAATATCAGATCCCGACACGGGGGCTGGCACTGCGACAAAGCCAACCTCAAGCTCAACGGCGACCGCCCAAAGCTCAACTATCGTCCCGATGGAACTCACGCCATCTTCACCACTGATGATAACAACGGAGGATCCCACCCTTTGATTGAATGGTCCAAGCTACCAGCTGCCGCCTCATCTGCTCTTGAGCAAGCCAACTTTGGAGCTGCTCAAGTGCCACTCAAGGATGCTACTTTCGCTGGAAACTTGAACGCTGCAAAGATCTAGATGGAAAACTGGTTGAAGTTTTTCTAGATCAAGGGATGGTAAGGGAGCGAGAATCTGGAAGATGGAGATTCGGTTGTTGAATGGTGCTTTTATCTTTTGTTTTGTGTAGTTGACGCGAAATTGTTTTTGTATATTAGATTAGATTGCCAGACCTTAGTACAATTATATGTGCACAAGTAGAACGAGAAAATCGGTTTCCGCAGGCTCTCACGCATTCATCCCAACGTTAATACTTTAACTTCTGGTATACTCGTAAACTCGTAGACGTTGATTATCTATACCTTAAAGGAAAAGGGGGAGGGGGGGGTACAACAGAGAATCTTACTATAGTGTCAACTTTTAGATAACAGTAAATGACTCTTTTACACCTAAATTAAACATTAATACCTGAGATACCCCTAAAATAATGCCTGTAACATAAGTACCCTTGTTTTTAAACCGATGGGGGTAAATCTTTTAGTTTCTTATAGAAATTAGCCTTTCTCTTTCTCGCTTATTTTTTTGCCTCGCTTAGCCTTTCTATTCCTACCAAATTCGAGAGTAACCTAGAAATCTCGCCTTAAATCGCCTAGAATAGCGAGGTTACCTAGGTCTACCTTCTTTTAAAGCGAGAAAGAGCTAGGAAAACTAAAATACTACTATAGTTAGTTATCTAACTAGCTAGAATATAGGATTTAGAGACTAATAAAAAATAAATTTTAATTGTACTTCGTACTCTATAATATATAAATTATATAGTAAAGTAACTAGTTTTAACTAAGTATATTTATTTATTATTATATTATAGTTTAGTATAGTAATTACTTACTTTTTCTAGAAATTATTATAAATCTTATTAAGAACGCTTATAAAGCTTCTATCCTTTTATTTAAATATACTAGAACCTTTTCTAGTAACTTATATATAGATAGAAGTATATATAGAGGGGCGGTTTAATTAAGTAATGTTAAAAGAAGGAAAAATTGATTTACGTAGGTCGTACGCTAAGGTCCTGCCAAGACTCTAGGTAGAATATCACGACCCCTTTACCTTTTACTCCTCTTAAGATTACTAAATAACAATATATCTACAAATAATAGAAAGTAGATACATTGAATTAGAAGAGCTTATAGTATAGGTGTCTTGTAGCGCGTAAGCTATAGAGTTACAGTTGTCACGATTTAATGAGGTAGGGCGCATTGATTTTCGCTTTTTTGGTAGAGTCTCTAAATCCTATATTCCAGCTAGTTAAAAGACTTAAAGAATGGTATATCTTGAGGACTTTCTTTGACTACTTTTTGGTCCTCAAGGCTTTCGTCGGGGTCAACGTCTTGTAGTCTTTCCATATGCCCTTGTTTTCTCGGCATATCTTTATACTTTTGGAGTAATAACACCACACCATAGTGGCCATTCTCACTAGCGAAGCTTAGAGCAGACGCATACTTCTCCCCCTTAGGAAGATTCGAATCAGCACCAGCATCGACCAAGATGTAGACCATATCCAGTCTACCATGGCTAGCGGCTAGTTCGAGGGCTGTAGAACCATCACACTTTGACCCCGGATCGTTCACATTTGCTCCTTTAGCAAGCAGAAGCTGGGCAATTCTTATATGACCCCCTTGTGCAGCATACTGGAGTGCTGTATTACCATCCCATCGCGATGCGGGCGCATTCAACTCGGCACCATGATGCAGTAGAAGCATTACAAGCTCGATGCTCCCTGAAACAGAAGCAGCTTGCAGAGCTGTAGCACCATGAGTGATGCTAGCAGGAGCATTGAGTTCAGCGCCATGCTCCAGCAAAAGCTTAACCAGCTTGATATAACCCTTTCCGGAAGCAGCCTGCAGAGCTGTGCGACCGTCATCTTCCACGGCAGGTGCGTTGACGTCAGCACCATGGTCTAGCAAGAGTGATACTAGGTTGATGTTTCCCTCCTCAGCAGAAGCTTGCAAAGCCGTGCGACCACCATTTTTAGCGGCAGGTGCGTTGACGTCAGCACCATGGTCTAGTAAGAGTGATACTAGGTTGATGTTTCCCTCCTCAGCAGAATCTTGCAAAGCCGTGCGACCACCATTTTTAGCGGCAGGTGCGTTGACGTCAGCACCATGGTCCAGCAGGAGCTTTACCAGATCGATAAATCCATATTCAGAAGCCTTTTGCAGAGCTGTGCGACCGGCAAATCTGGCGGCAGGAGCATTCACGTTTGCCCCCAAATCTAAGAGGCGCTGAAGGATTGTCACCCAATGAGAGCCACCCTGGCTTGGCCCAGAAACGGCTTCACTAACGGCCTGTTGTAATACGGTTTCCCCGTACAAGTCGGCCGCTATTAAGGCATTAGTATCAGTGCAGCGGGCAAGCAGAAGTTCAAAAACTTTGAGATTTGGGCCAGGGCTGCTGCTGTCCCAGATACACCGGTCGATGTGGCCACTGAGAAGCGCCTGGAGTGGGCTTCCCTTACCGGGTAGCCCGATGTTGATATCAGCGCCTTGACCTAGAAGCAAAAAGACCATGTCGAAGTCTTCTTGAAAGGCTGCAACGTGTAGTGCTGTGGGCATCGAATGCCTGTAGCTATAGAAAAATGCTGTCGAGGATACGGCGTTGGCATTTGCGCCAGCGTGTAGTAAAGTCTCCACGAAGTCAATTCTTTGTCGATGTACAGCTTCGTGAAGAACGGGTGGTAGTGATCCGGTGGACGTTTGATCATTGATGTCTGTGAGTTGTGATACCAAGTACTGAAAAAGTGTCAAGTCTACCTTTTTGGAAGCTATCGCCCAGTGAAGGACCGTGCCCGTTGTCATGGGCTTTGATTTAGAGCCACACCATGCTGAACCAATATTATGGCTTGTGTATTCTATCGGCTCCATGTCAACACTTGCTCCAGTGTCGATAAGACGATGTATCCTCTGAAAATCGGCATTGATGATAGCTTGGACTAGTTGGTTACTCATGTACCAACGTCGGACCGAATCATTGGTTTGGATTGTGTCCTGAGCACCAGCGGCTAATATGGCTGAAACAATATCAGTATTGGATTTCAATACTTTGGCGACCTCAAGTATTGTAGTTCCATGGCAACTGAAAATAGGAATGTTTGGATCAGCCCCATGCTTTAAAAGTACCTTAACGAGAGGCACATCATTCTTCTCTACCGCTGTAAGAAGAGCCATTCGCTGGCAGCCGAGTCCGAGACAGCTGGTACTCAAGGCGTTCGGTTCGGCACCTCTCTCAAGTAAGAACTCCACTATCTCAAGACGTCCAGCATTTGTTGCAGCGTGGAGTGCAGTTTGTCCATTTTCGCCATGTGCGGGCTCGTTAATTCTTGAACCGGCTTCAAGAAGAGCTGTTACAATTTCAATTCTGCCCCCGGCGGCTGCTGCTTGAAGTGCTGTTGCCGTGAAACATTGGCTGGGTTCATACTTGATATCATAGTCATTCTCGCTGTCAAAAAAGCGACCCTGACATACTGCATGGATATCCGCCCCATAGTCCAGAAGCATCCGAAGAAGAGCACTTTGACCAGAAGCTACGACTAATCTTAGAATTGTTCGTCTGGGAAAACTTTCCCCATATTTGCACCGCCATGAATTGACGTCTATTCCAGTACGAAGCAAATATTTGGCTAAAGCAATGTAACCTGGACCCGTCGTTGCCGCAGGGGGCGATATAACCGCTGTTCCCTTCTCAAAGAAGGGTTGTTGCTTCCTAGAGCTAAATTCATCGGCATCGACAAGACATCTGGCAATTTGAATGATCAATCGACCAGAAGGGAAGGGGCCGAAGGGTGGATCATAGCGTCGTAATCCTAAATCAGTGCCTCCGCTCAAGACAAGATTCACCATCTCGGCATTTTCCGTTTTGACTGCCCTCCTGAGAGGCAGAGGCGAGAACAGGAAAAAATCTTGGTACCCAGCCTTCAAATCAAGGAGCCCCTTGACCAGGCAAAAATTGCAAGTTGTGATTCCGAACAAAAACAACGCTGATTGAAACGCTTGCAGAGTTGGAAGTCCAGTCCGCAAAACAATACTCAAGTTCTGGAAAGGGATGACTTTAACTATCCAATTCAAAAGAGTATCATCTTTAGTAATGTAGCTAAGGTCCAATTGGGCATTCGAGTATAAATATACGACAATCTCTAGAACGCGTCGAGCGGCGCTGAGTTGAGGTGGTCCAAGTAAATCCTGCACTATTGCATCTCGTTCATTTTCGGTTTTTAAAGGCATATTGGCCAGTAGTACTGGAAGTTGCTCTTGGAGTCTCCTGTTGGCATCCAATCGATCTAGATCCCAGCAAGGAATCAAAAAGTTCGCAAATGATTCGTAAAATATGCCGGTTGCTTCGGGGTTTGACAAAACGCCACTTTCCATTGTGTTGCAATTCCTGTCATTATTCATGTCCAGACTCCAGTCAAAGTCCGCTATCTCTGTTGAGAGTAGAGAATTGGAAGGAGGGAGAGATGGAGATGGAGCTTGGTCAAAGAACTTGACCTGAAAGAGAGATTTACCTGCGTCAAATTAGCAGAGTCCAGCCACCGTTCAAGAGACCTACTAATGTCAAGCGATCTGAACAAATCAAGAAACTCAATATAAGGAATCCCGGCTACTGGTTGAGCTTCCACTAGGGTTATTTGGCGAATGGGGCCTGTCCGGTGTGGAGATAACCGATGCGAAAAGACGTCGTCGGCAGAAGCACCGTTAGGAGTTAATTCTCTACTAGAAACGATGCACGGCGTCTTGACACTGGCGAGCGCGAGTCCGTGTTGGAGGCTACGTTTTCTTTTTGGCTTGGGTTTCGGGATCATGGCACAATTGCTCAGGTTCAAGCATCCCGCATTAGCGGGGCTCTCAGGTGTCCGAATTTGAATATGCGGTGGTAATGATCCTTAACCAGAGGTTAGATACAGCCGTCACGTAACTGGCTTGATCAACTCACCGTAGGTACTAGATTTAAACTTAGATGTAAGAGTAACGTGTCGACCGATGTCTCTTCTGACCTTCGAATCGGGTAGACGAGTGCCGTTCAGGTAAACCGCGCTTTCTAGGCCCTCCGACTTTCGTCTCAAGAGCTCGTTGTCGATGAGCATCCATTCTTCGCCCGTGACGTTCTTCTTCCATCCCCATTTCTTGAACTGTTCTACGTATTGGTTCTTCCTAATCTTGTCGTCAGTTTTCCATGCCTTCAATCGTGGGTATATATAGAACGTTGCACTTACGAAGCATGGAAATTATGAAGGCGCTTCATTTCAGTTGCGATTTTGTCGTGCGTCATATTTTGAGTTATCCAAAGATCCCTCAAAGAACCCCGATGTTTGTCCCAGTCCAGTGCCATAATCTCTTTCTTGAGTGGAAGTGAGTATATCTGAGCGACAATACTTGTAGTAGATTTTGTCAAGTCCCCAAAACCAAAGGTTGTTTATGATGTTATCGGCAACGCTTAATCCGAAGTTGATGTAAAAAAGGAATGACCTCGTAGCCTGGTTTCAAAAGTTCACGGCGGCTCTTGTTCGGAGCAATGTTCGATTGGTTCCTGTCGCTCGATAGGCGCATTCGCTGTCCTGCGATGATTGGGCCATGCCAGAATTTGAGTACATATTCCCGCAGCAGTAGGTTGTGACGCCCGATATCAATTTCCGAGCGCCATATCTCAGCCCCCCCCCCCCGATGACAGTTTTGGATCATTGGTCTTCTGCAAAATATTCCCTGTATACGGTGGAAAGGCTGAGGTCTACAGTTGGACGAGTCCAGAATATTCCCAGCTTCTATGGCGGAATTGATCGGCGGCTAAAGCTTCCGAGTTATCGCCATGGAGTTGGAGAGCTCCGATTGGGAGCGGCCACAATTTGGGTGATACAGGGCTGACATGTATGCGAGTACCTAGAAATTATACAAATTGTTACAGTCAAGCTACAAATACTGAATTTTGAATCTAGTTATGAACACAAATTTGTGTCAGAATGGCACTTTCAACTGAAGCTCTCGTTGGGATTCTAACTTTAGCAGTTACCTGTCCCCCAACCCTTCTGCTGCTCTGGCAGTGCCTACGGCGAAGATCCCAGAATGAGACAAGTAAGTCAACTCGCTGAACTCCAATCCAAAAATGACAAGCACTGACAAGTTGCGGTAGACAACAGAGAGGATCCAGTTTCCGACCTCTTTTCTAATTTCAATATACACCACCACGAACTCGTCATCTTCACCGCTTCAAATAGGGATTGGGATGGGACAATATTGAGGTAGGCTTTCGCATTCTTCTCTGTGACTCGAATCAAAACTGATGATAGATTTCCAGAGAATCGATAGCTAGCCACAATGCTGCACACTGAGGTTATTGACCATACGCTCTCGGCAGCTTTGACAAACTGCCTCCTCCTCCACAAGCATGGTGTAATGAAGTTTACATGGTTCTAGAGGCGGATTTTGGTGGTATAGGAAACAAACTTATAGACTTTGAGAATTTGAGGCAGGTGGGCAAATTTCGGCCCTGCTCCACGGGGATGTGTAATATGAAGGGGTCAAGAAATCTGCGATCATCAGGATCATTGGCAGGTCGTAGGTTGGCATTTGCCATTAATCAATCAAACTTCACACGCTCGCTACTGCCACTAAACACTCTGCAATAGTTCTTGTGATAGTAGAATTAGGTCTAGACGTAGGGTGCGTAGCAGCGGAGAGGGTAAAGCTGCCGGGTTTAACACTGCCCCATGATAGTATCGAGAGTAGCCAGAAATCCGTATCGTCCGCCCAAAGGATAATATCGAGCACCCACGCAGAAGTCACAGCTGTTTCTGAGATGTAAAATCTTAATATCACTGGATTTGTTGACATCGTCGATCTAGAAAGCGTCCCAGTATCTTCGACGTAGAGGTCTTGGAACGATTCCACTTCGCAAAACTCAAGTACTAAAGTAATACGATCCATGCAACCAGCTCGGCATTCTCTTTAGCTCCAACCGACAAGAATGTATTGTCCCAGGCTTCTTCTACCGTTTTCAACTCTAGCTCTCTCGTCAGTGGAGTGGAGTGCGATTTTCTGGGAAGCTACTTGAATCTCGGCTCTTGTTTTCAGCTGGAGTACTGTCCCTGATTGTTTGTAGGCGAGGGAATGAAGGCCAAGGAAGGCAAAGGAGAGGGAGCATTTATGATCTATGATTGGCTGGAAATGCTAATAACCTTAGTGCTGTACAGATGAGAGCGTGAGGGGACGGGATGATTGATTGTGTCACTTAATGTTTCTTGATAGAAGATTAAAGGTGGAATTTGTTTTAGTGTTAATGCAATGGCTCGAGCGGTGTGGTATGTACAGTATTTACCTCTCAAAAAATCTTTTGAATATGAAAGGGGGGGGGTTCTCACGTGACCAGATTAAACGAGGCTGTAAACAATTCAACACATTTCATCTTCGAAAAGGCTACAAATAAAACCTAAAAACTTGAAGGTCGGAAGGTAGCCGTCGAGTGATACCCCCCGCTCGATGCACTGATCCGTTCCCCTTGTTTTTCACGAAAATAGTCACCTGTCCGGACGTCCTTACCGTAGGATGTTACTACCTCCGATGGCCTTCCGTTATATAACCTTTTCCACTTCTCCTTATATATCTCCTTTCCTATCTACTTTCTAGATAGCCTCTTTCATTACTCCTCGATCTCCGTAACCAGTCCGTCCCCTAACTACTCAACCCCTAATCACTCAAGCCCTTCACGCTTTCAAATACTAACCAAAACATCCACCTACAATAGCGATCCCGGATTAGACTGTGGAGTTAGAGGCCGTAGTAGAATTACTAGTGTTACTTTAACGCCCTACACTTTATAAGCTACATAGCACGAGAACATAATCTATGTCTCTGATCCTTTATTCTTAACTTCTATTCTCCATTCAATTGTACAGTTGAATTTAGTCATTACTCATCTATCTACACAGAAAGAAAATTTCAAACCGCTCGCTCGCTCAAACGCCAAAGAAAGCAAAACTCAGAATCCAAATTCTCAACCTCTTTAAAAGAAGTTCCCGAGAGTAAGCCTATAAACCCTCCTCCATCTCTCCTCCTTGTGACCTTTCCACCTCATCTCCTCTCTAGCAAGATACTCATTCTCCTCAGCATCGATCTTCGCCTTGCCCCTAAACAGATCCACCTCGTGCGCATTCGAGATCTTCGATTTCATGATAATCTTATACCCCGCAACCATTGCTACGAAAATGACGACGCCGATATAATTCACGATAAATGTTCGCCATCGGAATCGTTCGCCGGTAATCGGATCCGGAGTGAAGTCCGCAAAGCCATTGAAGAGGAGGATAACGAGTGCGAATATAAGCGAGATGAAGGAGCCGTTTATTCCAAATGGTGAGACGTAGGCTAATGCTGTGTCGGGGACCACTTGTGCGCGACGCGCTCTAACGAAGTATATGTGTGAAATGAGGATTGATACCCAGGTCAAGATTCCGAAGATTGTGACGAGGGAGACAAAGTACTGAAATGTAGCGAAGGAACCGACATCCACGGAGATAAATGCTAAGAGGGCGAGGCAAGATGAGACGCCAAGTGCATAGATTGGAACACCTCGGTCGTTTGTTCTTGCGAATATTCTGGGTGCATTTCCATCGATGGCCAGGGAGTATAGAGAGCGTGTTGAAATGTATAAATCAGAGTTGGCGGCGGAAAATGTGAAGACCAGAAGGCAGACGTTGATGAGATCTGGTATTGCTTTGTACCCTGCGAGAGTGGCTGCGACTACGAAGGGGCTGGCGCTTGCTGAAACTGTTCGGTCTCCTTCTCTGTTGGCAGAGAGTAAGAGAGGTGAGTTGTATGGAATATTCAATCCCAAAAAGAAGATCAGGACAATGTAGAAGAAGACAATTCGGAAGAATGTCAACTTGACGGCTTTAGGGACGGCTTTACGCGGGTTCTGGGCTTCTCCAACAGTCACACCCACAAGTTCCGCACCGAGAAAGGAGAATACTGCAGAGGACAAGACATTCCAAAAGCCGAGAAATTTTCCGAAGCCTCCAGCTATATATTTGTCAGTTGCTTGCTCTAATGTCAGGTCTGGGGATACCAACTGGCTACGTATGGAGCAAAAGCACCAGGGTCTTTCCAGTGCTTAAATCCAGGAGCTTTCGCTGCTGGACCACCTGAAACTGCCATGATGAAGGTGAAAATAATGAGTCCAAGCATGATGAGAACTTTCGAAGAACTTAGCCAAAATTCGAATTCCCCAAATACCCCCACACCGAAATAATTTATAGCGATGATGGCTACCAGAAATATGGCAACATAGATGGCTGGATTCGAGCCTGGTCCATCATATTCCTGCTTGTCGAACCAATATCGTATGATGAGCGTAGATGCGATGAGATTGTTTGGGGTTGTGACGATATACTAGAGGTGTGTTAGAAAGAGTTTACAATAGCATGATAGAAGTGCTAACTTCAAACCAGTAAGTCCAACCAGTCGCGAATCCTAAAGCAGGATCAACAAATCGAGAGGCAAATCCTGTGAATCCAGATGCCAGTGGGAGCCACGCAGCCATTTCTCCCATTCCAGCCATAACGGAGTAACATAAAATCCCCACCAAGCCATAACCCAAGAGCATCGAAACAGGACCTGATTGTGCTAGATAAGGACCGCTACAACCGTTAGCCAGACTCAAACCACTTTTTGGTCCTCATCCACGTACGTATTGATGAGCAAACCAGTGCCCAAAGCCCCGCCAAGAGCTATCATAGACATCTGTCTTGTCTTGAGGTCTCTGTGCAGCCTTGAGTTCATCCCATCATCGTAACCCTTGGAGTTGAAGGGGATTTTCTCCGAATTGTCTTCGGGGTATGGATATTCCCCATCCGGAGAGTTCGAACGGCTGTTTCCTCCATATTCGTGTGCTTCCATCCCCCCATATTCGTTCACCGGCATCCCTCCATAATCGTTTCCCGCAGTACCACCATAGTTATTGTTCGCTCCCTTCGAAGGGGGAATGCTTTCCGAAGATTGATAGTGAGCCAGCTCTAAACCATCTTCGTACTGTATTTTTGCGTGCGCCATCGAGAAACTCCAGGTTAAGAAAGGAAGAAACAGCGCAAAAACATGGAAAGAAATCGATAAAACAAAACCCCAGAAAACCAAAAACCAGCAAAATGTTTCCGAGAAAAGATCCACTGAAAAACTAAAGGTCCGTGGGAAGACACCAACAAGTATAGTAAATTGCTTATCTGGAAGGATTCGTCCATGGGATGGTTGGCTATTAAAATGGTCGTGCTGCGCCTACCCCTCGACGAAACCCCAAGGCGTTCTGATGAACGTCAAGAACCACATACAGTAGGAATTTCTGGTCACACAAATTGTTCATGTTGACGTGGTGATGATTTCTCTGCCTTCCTCATAGGTTATGGTGCGGACTTCACCGTCTTCTACCTGCAAGCTGCAATGTCGACACTCTAACACCAATATTGAGCACCTGCGTGCGGAGTTGAAACATCTCGAGCCCTGTGCAGAAGCGGTCGCTCGCGCAGGTATATCGACAGGATTCGGATGAGTTGTTACATTGTTGCGTTGCAACTGGTAGGGCCATGATAACATCCAGCCAAACATTCTCGCCCGAGAGGAGAATCCAACAGCACGGAGTTTGGAATACTCCCGATATGATGTTGTGATCCTTTGACGAAACATGGCAAGCTGCACGCTCCCGACGGAATGCTACGTAGCAGCCATGTGAGGGTATGGATTGGATTGTATTTGGGGTTCGTCTGGAGTTTCAAAGTTCAATCCAAGTATTTTCCCCGCGTATGGAGGGATCGCTTCCCGAATCGGCCAATCAGCGGCAAGCCGTTACAGAGTGACATTGATGAAGGATTGCAGCACGGAGGAAATTTGTTTTGACTACGGAGGTACGAAAAAAACCTGGCTATTCGTTGGAACTGTGTTGCTTTCAAAGCACTTAAAACTATGAATAAAGTAGATACGTTTAGGGCTATGTGGGATTACATGGTAAGTCAATTCAAGGTACGAAATTCAAAATGGGATATATAGTGGGGTTTGTGAAGTTTTATTAAATTTGTCTGTGATCAACACCGGGAAGATATAGTGTAGTTTATAAGGTTTTATTATATTTGTCTGTGATCAACATGGTGGGGGGGTGATACTTAAGACTCACTTGAGTCTAAAAAACTACAGTCCTCGATCAACGTTTCAAGAGGCTGAAGGGATTGATATACCCAAAGAATATAACAAGGGGGAATCAAAGGTCCCAGGACCAGAAAGGAGAAAAGGACATGGCAGCTGGTTTAAGTTGAGGTGGTTGAACGAGGGGTTGGTGAGCGGCCACAACCCGGAATCACGACCTCAACATCATCCCAACTCTCATTCTTCTTCAAACTAGCCTCCTCATCAACATCATCCTTAGCAGTCCCATCCTTCTTCGGAGACTTACTAAGTTTCCCATCCCCGTTCTTCTTAATCTTCGCCACCTTCTCCAATCCCTTCTTCGCCTCCTCCAACCTCTCACGGAAGTTCGTCAGCGCGACCTCTTTCTTCTTCCCTCCCTCCTCGAATCGCTTATTAGCCTTTTCGTCCTTCTTCTTCCACTCCTCAACACGTGCTTTTTTCTCTTCCTCCTCGGCCTCGCGGCGAACCGCACAGTTTGGACAAGGGTCAGGAAGTGCGTAAGTCGTGAAGGGCGAAGCCCACTTCTCGAAACATTCCTCGTCGTTGCCTTTCTCGAACGCTTCTTGCTGAGGACACTTTCGCACGGGGTTTCCCCAGTGCGAGAGGTGGGAGCAGGAGAAGATGAACTTTCGGACGTAACACATTTTGCTTTCTGTTTGCTTGCTGGTTGCTGATGAAGGAAATGAAATAAGAATGGAAGGGGAATACCTTGTGGTTGATGCTTCATTTTGTATGAGACAACTGTGCTTTTTATGTCTACTGAGACCAAGTTGTTCTGTATGGAGATATTTTTCTGGCGATATCTGTTTTGCTCCATTGTATTACTTGGACTCTTTGTGCGGGTCTCTGAGGTTCTTTTAACTATTTGCAAGAAGACTATAATACTTTTTGGTTTCTTTGTTTCGTCCTAGTTGACTTACAAAAGATCGCGAAAAACAATGCAAAGTCTTTGATTGAGTGAAACTTGGCAAAAAAATGTTTTGTGCGTGTCGAGATGATAGGCCCAGACAGACAGACGATAATGATGAAAAGCCTCAGTTGGGGCAAATCAAAGACCAAAGTGAACCAAAAAGAACAAATTTTGAAGGCGTGATCTGAAATTGGTCCCACAGTGGTAATTCTTCTTAGAAATTAATTGCCATAACCTAACAAAAAATTCTTCTCCTCAGAAAAGAACGGTGACTAACCAGATAACAGCGTTGTGCTCTCACAGCAAAGTCAGAGCGATCAAAAATAATAAGAGAGTCAATAACAAAAGAATCAAATAGCCCCGCCTCGAAGTTACCAACAACCCCTCAAATGAGCGAGAAGTAAAAAGACAACCTGTTCAGCTAGAAGGCTCTCAGATATAGAGAAGCATGTGAGACATTGAGGACCAAAAAGAAGTGAGGAGTAAACCAAAGACTAAAAGTAAAAAAGTCAGAGAAGTAAGAAAATCTAGAAAGGTCTGGAGTTAGCAAGTAAGTTTTCTTCATTTCAATTAATTATTCCCAACTTGTGGGATACCATCCCCTCACAGATGGGGAAAAAACGGACAAGTGGCTCTCTCAATACCTCCTTTCCAGCGTCCACTACAACACCCTCAATTTTATTCACTCTCCACTCTAATCCCTAAAAAAACCTCAACATCCCACCCCCCGTCCGTACAATCCTTCCCCAATAACATACCCCAGAAACACCACGTGCCCGCCCATTATACGAGGAAGTACTTACTTAAGTACTAAGACAAGAAAGAAAACCTCGTAAAATCCCTCAAACCACTAAATCTCGCTCACAAAAACTGGGATTAATGGCAGCGGCTCAGCACAGGGCCAATGCGTGGACAAGACAAGGTAAGGAATCCCATCATTTCAACCTCCATAAAATCCTCCGGGACCAACAATCCACGTAGTGCGTACAGGTAAATCATCAACAACATGACTCTAGACCAAGAAAGCTCATAAGGGAAAAGAATAACAGAATAAAGGACATCAAACTTTTTTTTTACGGAATTTGTTCATTCCTTCCTTGTCCATTGGTCTCTGCATGTAACTATCAAAAACCCCTCTCCAAAACCCTCCCTCTTAACAATGGTACATCTGGTACCAAAAACAATACAGTATCCCTTTTTCAACGCCCTCTGAATATGACCGACCGTCCTCAAAGAAAAAAAGCAAGAGAGGTGAAAACGCCCCAAGCTACAACGCTAAAAGAACAAAACACCAAGGATTTCTTCTTCTTAAAGCCAGAAAAAAATTTACTGGGCAGGTAATCATTACAATCCCCCACACTATCCAACACCACAAAAATATCACCACACCATCCCAATCCAAGGTCACAAGAAGCTGTAAGTAAGTGTAAGAAAACACTACAGCGGTCTCCCCTCCTTCATATTCTTCCGCAACCTCTCAAAATATCCCTTCGGCCAAAGACTCAGCAACTCCGCCTCACTCGGATCATGATCCTTAATCTTCGCCGCAACATTGAGTAATATCCTCCCCAGCAACTCCTCAGTCATAGGCAACGCCTCATCCGCAACCTCGACCGGATTCAAGAACGGATCACTATCCACGAGCAACTCCGTAGCCGTAGGCCGTTTGAATTGGTTTCTCTCGAGACATTTCTTCATCGTCTTGATCAGTCCCGGCGGCACAGTCACATTCCCCGATCCCACGGCGGGGAACTCGAGAGCGTAGTTCTTATTGATGATTGCCTGGCAGCGGGGGAGCATCCCTTGGATGTGATCGAATGGCGGACGGCCGTAGGTGAGTTGGTAGAGGATGCAGCCTAAACTCCAGATATCGCTGGGTTTTCCCAGTTTCATGAGTCGGGGGGCGTTACTTTGGATGTGGCCGCGGTAATCGGGTGTAGCGTTGAAGTCGATGAGGGATTCGGGGGACATGTAATTTGGTGTTCCAATCTGGCTTTCTCGGTGGACGTTAACGGTCTCGTCGGTTTCGATGGCATTGGCGATTCCGAAATCGATGAGCTTCAGACGCCCTTTTACGAGGACGAAATTTGCAGGTTTTAAATCCGAGTGGACGATGTCGTGGCGGTGGATGGCTTGGATACACTCGAGCATTTCCTTCCAATAGTATCGAACAAAACTGGGGTCGAACTTTTGGGGTTCGTTTTTGTTCCGAATATCCAACATCTTTTTCAAATCCAATTCTCCAAGTTCCATGAGCTATGAATATGTTAGTTGACTAGACGGTTAAATATTGAAAAACGTGTATCACTAACCACACTGAGAACTCCTTTGTCGTCGTTCACCTCATAATCAATGAGCTGAATTACTCGATCGTCGCCCGTCAGCTTCTCGAGTAACTTGATCTCCCCTTTGAAACCCATAACAGCTGATTCATCTGCATCCTCTAGATTGACCTTCTTCAGCGCAAACATTGCGTTGTTTTCAGCCATCACCCTATACACTCGGGCACTCCCCCCACGCCCAACAACATCCAGTCTTGTGAATATCTTCCCATTGATCTTTATCCTATTTCTCCTTGCGCCAGCACCGGATGTAGTAGCCGCTCCGGCAGTCCTAGTCGCAGTGTCAAGAATCGACATCTTTGGGGGAGGTGGTGCTGGTCTTCGTGGTGTATTTTGACTTCGAAGTGCGAGTGGGTGTCTCGCTGGAGATTCAGCTATCTGTTTAGCAATGGCTTCCATATCCATACTTTCGGGCCGCAGAGGCTTCTTTTGTAGCTTATCAACAAAAACCATAGGTTCTTGTTTGTTCCTTTTGAATGTTGGTGGGGCTTCATTTTCCTGGTCGTGTGCTGAAGGTAGATCTGGTCGTGGAGCTGGGACTTTGAAAACAGGCTGCGCAGGTTGCGGAACTTGCTGTAGAGGAGGTCGTTCGGATGATGTTTGTATCGCAAGTCTCTCGGCACTATTTAACGTGGGAGGCGGAGGTGATCTTGATCTGAGTACGGAATTGATAATATCCTTCGAATCTGGTCGACTTGAGGCTACAGGGCTCCCCGAAGCAAAATCTCTATATGTCGAAGAGTATAGTGATGCTCTGTTCGGCTCTGCATCTTGAGTGAATTCCGGATCCTGACTTTGCGGCTCTGGTTGTTGTGATTCCTGGCTCTGGGGTTCCTGACTGCTGGATTCAGGCCCATTCAACCCCTCTCCCTGATCATCCATTGGACTTTGTTCTTCGTCGTCTGTTCTTCGTTTCCCCCTCCGTACTGGACCGCGTAGCAACATTCCCGTTACTTGTCTATTTCGCATCGAGCTTTGTAGTCCAGCCTCTTCACCCAGTCTCCTTCGCCCGATGGTAGAAGAACCGTATCTCGACACGCTCCCTTGACTAGCAGCCAATTGTAATCTTGCAACAGTTGTTGGATGTTCCTGCGGCACAGATTCTTCACGCTCACTACGACCGGCTGAGTCTGTCCTACTCGAGATTTTACCCGATGAGCCTCTAAATGATCCCTGGCTGCCATTGGCGGTTATGGGTAATCGGACGGTTCGTGGAACTTGTGCCGGCGTGTTCAAGTCGGTTGGGCTTTCGACTTTTACAGCGTATGGCTGTTCCACATGCTTTCGGGAGGCAGTTGGGTATGAACCGGATCTGCGAAATGAGGAGGAGGGTGTTCCGCTGCTCAAGCGCACAACTCTTCGTGGATATGGGCTATGAGCCTTGGTCCCAGGCGAGACTCTCTCGTGAGCAGCGCTTCCCGACCTTCTGAACCTGTTCTCCTCGGTGGGAGACGCGCTTCTTCGTGAGGGTTTTGGGGGTGATTGTGAATCAGTTGGCCCCCCGTCATTGAGCAAAGCATTTGTTAAAGCACTTAACACCATGGGAACCGGTATTTCGTCGTCGGAACTGTCCATGGAATAGGTTCGCGCATGGCTCTCAGCAGCAGCTGTAGGCTGGGGTCTCGATGTTTGTATTCGGGAGGGCTGTTTCCACGATTGCGCCGGTCGTGAGGAGGGTCGTCGAGAGAGGGATCCGAAATGGGAGGAGCCCATGGGGGTTGGGGAAGCGGTAGCCATTGGAAGACGTGATTAGGGCGGGTTATATTATAAATAGAGCAAATTGTTGTTGTTGTATGGCTGAGGCGAGGTTGTAATCCGTAATTCCATGCTCTAAACCAAAATATGAAGCAGCAATGCGAGCAATTGCGCGTCGTGGAGGAAAATCGTCGCGTTATGAAAGTTGAGTGTTGGGTGTGAAATACAGGGAGCTTGGTCAGGCATGGCCATGGCCCAGCCTGGAAAAATTGCTGTTGTTTTGGTTCGGGTTGCCTGGCAACGCCCGCTCTGGTGCTCGACATCGGCTTTTCAGGGTCACCCCACCGAAGCAGCTGCATAGGTAGTGAGAGTTCAAAGCGGAGAACTCAAGTAGCTAGTCACAACCACCAACGTCTCAGAATCTTCAGATGAATTAAGAACCACATCATCACTTTAGAATACGTGGCAAATTAATTGAACCTCACATGTCCTGTCCTGCTACTTGAAATCCCTCCTTGATCCATCCATTGCTTCCAATATCACACTTTGACCGAGTCCTTTGAATATCGGTTACCAAACACCACCAACATGATAATGCCCCCAGCGCTCCATATCCTTTGCTTCGGCGACAGTCTCACGGCTGGTTTCTCTTTCTGGGAACCAAAAGATCATCCCTATGCCATCTCACTGGAAAGTACTCTCAAAGCAGCCTTTCCTACGATAAATGTTACAACCGATATGCAAGGTCTTGGTGGTGATAGTAAGGATATCTCATTTCACTATTTCCAAACTCCTTGCCTTTATCACTATCTGGTAGTACACTGGTCTGAGAGATTGGGACCTTGTAAGGTTGACAAAAGCTGATTCATGGGTGCTCATACAGAAGTCATTACCCCTCCAGGCGGATTCTTAACGAGGATGGATGTCTTATGTAAGTTATTTTGTACTTTCAAGTCTTGAGTTGCCCCTTGAATTCATTTTCTCGAGTCTTCACTGCGGTTTGAAATTTCTCCGGTTCTGTTTTTGCTCGTTCAATAGTCAGAAGCTCCTTGGATGTCTTGTTTCGCCTGGGGCGAAGAAAGTTGAAACAGCTACTCGAGAGACAACTCTTTGAAAGCAGTAAATTTTACCTTCCTTACTAAGCATTGTTCTCGATATCAGGAGTAATCGAAAGTTATCACCCCAGATAATTAGAACAGGGTAAAATATTCTCCTTGACGTTTAGAAACATCAAGTGTGGCTGTTCTAAAGCATTCAGGATAACGTTAGACATATTTACTGCTGCTTTTCCCTCCAATCTTTCCAACCAATGTCTCCCTCATACCATCTTCTGTCACTTTATCCTCATCACCCAAAACTTCCAACCACTGATCAACATTCAGACTTTCGCCTCCCCCTCGCCTCAAACTAAAACCCATACTCAGGCTCTCACTAACAAAACCCCAGACGAAGAAGTCCACCCAAACAACCCTTACACCCACGCCATAATCCTCGGCGGAACAAACGACCTCTTCGTCCATTCCTCCTCCTCAGACATCTACCGCGCCCTCAAAAAAGTATGGGCAATCCCCCTCGAACACGGCACCAACGTCCTCGCCATGACTATCCCCGGTAAACATCCCCTTTCCCTTCTAACCCTCCCCTTCCAACCCTCCCCTCTCCAACCCCATCTCCCAACCCATACACCAAAAAAC